>PVKE010000754.1:62500-125121 GCA_004027555.1 Craseonycteris thonglongyai | reverse complement strand
TGTGTGTGTGTGTGTGTGTGTATGTCTTTCTCTTTCTCTCTGTCAAAAACAATAAAATAAATAAATAAAAATTTTAAAAAAATGTTCAAATAGCTTTAGTAATAATAGCCCAAAACTAGAACAACTAACAACAAATATCAACTAAGAATAGAATGAACTCATAAACTGTGTCATATTCACACAATGGAAACCTACACAACAATAAAAAAGAATGAACTGCGGCTACACCACCACAACCACATGGCCTACTATCGTGGCATAATGATGAGTGAAAAAAGCTAGGTGCAAAGGAGTGTGCCCATATATGACATATAATTTCATTTATATGATGTTCCAGAATAGGAAAAACTAAACCTAAAGTATTAGAAGTCAGAATAAAGGACGTCTCTTAGCAGAATCAGGAGTAATTGATTGAGAACAGTCATGAGGGTAACTTCTGGGATGCTGGAAATGTTCTGTATCTTGATCTGGGTGATACCCACTCAATGTACACATACCTAAAACTCATTCAAGCTGTACCCCTAAGATTTGTGCAGTTTATGCTATATATATGTTATATACATTTGTATACATCTCTCAATTTTTTTAAAGGTAGTGAATACAACCATCAAACACAAGAGAATGAAAAGACTCCAGGTTCACAGAAGTCAAAGGGAGAACATGGTGTATTATTTCAAGAAGGTATAGTAAAAGCAATCACATAAGTACTACAGAAGGAAAGATCAAAATGGAAAAAGAAGTAGTCATCCTATTTAGAAGAGTAGAGGTTATAATTATTTCTGAGACAGCAACAGGAAAAGTCAGATTATAAAGGATTTACTAGGTAGAAGCAGGAAGAGATGAGCTTCAAGAAGTAATGGAGGGGAAGCCAGGATGTATCAGTGGGTTAAGCTCTCACTTTGCAGGCCCAGGGACTGAGAATCGAATCCCGGCCCCAGCCCATGTGGACCCATATGCTGAACTGCGGAGTGCCCCCAATTCAGTTCTCACTGGGGCAAGACTCCAGCCCAGTTCCTGCCCTGTGCAGCCCTGCGCCCACCTGTGGAATGAAACTATGTGGAAAAACCAATGATGTGCAACTATGGAGACTGTTCTGGGCCCTCCCCCTCCTCTCTGTCTGTCTCTGTATCTCTCTCTGTCAAAAACAATAAAAATAAGTCTTAAAAAAAAAAAGAATGGAAAAGAAAGGTGGTATGTAGGGGAAAGAAGATCTAAAGGTAAGTTCTGTGGTTATTTGGGATGGGGGGTGATAGAATAAACTTGAATATATTTGAGAGCCAGTGGATTAAAAATAACTAAAAATAAAATCAATAAAGCATCTAGTATACTAGGTACAAGTGTCCAACTACAGCCCATAGGACAAATCCAGGCCACTGCATGTTTTATAAATAAAGATTTAATGGAACATAGCAACTCCCTCCCAAATTTGTTTATGTACTGTAGAAAGGTAAGCCCTGGGAAGAGTAGAAAATGTGTGATTTTGGCCAACATACAGGGAAAGAACAAGACAGGATTATAAAAAATTAATTCTATTCTATGCCAAGGAATGAGCATGCACTGAGTACTCATAAATAAATCAGAGATGCTTTCAGGCCTCTGGAAAGTAAGTCAACTATAATATTAACAACTACTACTAATGTTCCCATTACTATAGCGATAGCAAACATTAATATCACACTGACACTGAACATTTCCATCTGGATATTCTCAGTGCAACCACAAACTCAAAATATCCAAAGCAAACTCATAATCTTGGCATCTTCCTCCCCCTTAAGCCCTAGCAATTCCATCCCCAAGGCCTATTTTCTTTATCCTCTGAATAGCTCTAGAACCTATCTACTTGTTTCTATCCCCTGCCCCTCCACATTTAGTCCTAGCCACCATTAATCTCTCATTTGAACCACTACAGTAGGTTCCTAATAGATCTACTGATTTACACTTAGTCTTTTGCCATCCATTTTTTATAATGCAGATTCCAAAATGCAAATCTGATCACAAATGCTTCATGTTACTCTGCCATTTCCCTTCCCTACTCCATCACCTTAGTTGGGTTAAACCTCTTTGATGGCTTTTAAATCTCCTCTGGTGAAATCCAATAGCCCATCCATGGCCAAAAAAAAGGATCTATCCAAAAAAGAACTGTGGTACTAGTCAATTCCACTAAGCTAACAATATTTCCTAGGAACCCCTTTTATGCATGGTTTCAGGTTAGAATTGGCCACAAGAGAAATCTATATTCAATTTTGAAGGCAGAAGTAAAGCCGCAGCTATTATGCTCCAAAGATCATATAGGCCACCACGCACGATGGTAGCTTGTACATATTGACACTGATCTGCTTGCTCCCCTGTCAGCAGAGGGCAGTGTCTGAGCCCCCAGCTCCTGTCAGATCTTCTCCAGCCTCTTGGGATTATGGTATGTCTAGCCTACCTGGGCCACATACATGTACAGCTCCATGGCAAAACACTCGCTCTTCCTAGAAGTCACCCACACTGTCAAGACTAGGAGAGGCAAGAGTCAGACATGGGCTCTAGTTTGTTCTTGTGGGTCTCACTTTGTCCTAGTGGGTTCTAGTTCATGTCATTCTTTCTGATTGCCAAACCTGCTTACCTACCGTCAGATACAGAGATACAAGCTCTCTGTAGATTTATTTTAATCGCTATAATAATATCTTATTCCATATCACTCTTAGTGGTTCTGCTTCCCTGATGGAACCCCAAGTAGATACAAATATCTATTATTACTTGCTTGCCTGTATTTCCAGCCTAATTCTGAGTCACCTTCCCTTTCACTCCCTGTGCTATAACCACCCAGTGTATATTCCCACTACACAGACTCTATACTTGCTGTCCTTTCTAATTGGATTCCCTCCTTATCGGTCCCTGGCCTTTGCTTAGTTAGAGCTCACCTTCCCTGACATGACCCCCACAGTACTGGGTAACTTTTTTTCACAGCACTTATCATAGTAATTACACATTTATTGTTAATGAAATCTCTCTCTCTTGTTGGTCCATAATTTCTAAGGAACAGGGACATATGGTTATGCTCACAGGTGTACCCCAAAAGTACCTAGGAAAGCACCTGGGACATGGTAAGCATTTGATAAATATTTGTTAAATGAGTGAATGAATATTTGCCCTGTGCCAAGCATGATGCTAAATGCTTCATGTAGATTATTTCATATAATATTAACAAAACCCCTGTGAGACTGGCAATATCATGTCTCCCAATTACGGATGAATAGATGAAGTTACATTGCCATAAGTGGCGAGACTGTTTACCACTTGTACAAAGAACAGTTTTACTTTGGCATTCACACTCTAGATTCTTTTACCCTTCATAACACTATAAGGCCAATTTAATAGGACTGTCTTTTCATTGGACAAATGAAGAAGCTGAGATTGAAGAAGTTAGATGACTTTTCTAAGGCCACACTAGGTACTAGCTAAAGCTAGAATGCAGGTCCAACACCAAGTTCATTGCTTTTTTAAAAACTTGATCTATCTCCCTGTAGCCAACCCCTAAATTTGACTCTATGTTGCTATCCATATTCAGATTCACAGCATCTCTTCTACCATGACTGACCTCTACACTAAACTATCTTTTTAAAAATAAATAAAGTTGATGGGGCAACATAGTATAACACCTTACAAAACACATAGTTATGTGATAATGACCAACAATGTTATGGCTTGTTTTTTATTTATATCATTTTAACACATCTCAAGCCCTTTAATAAAAGGAAATACAATGGAAAATATTAGACCTTATTAGTAAAAACATAAAAGTATTTTTGTCATCATGACATGAAGCCTAACGTATTTTGGTGTCAAGTGAATGATAAAATGGCAGAAGCACTTGTAGGTTAATGCTCACTTTTTCTACTATCCAGGAAATACATACCAGATACAATCTTTCATGTAATATAAATATATTTCTGTTGAAATTAGAATTGTATTTCTAATGTGCTTCAGGTATTTATCTGTGTCAAAATGATCTGCTCCACCAGCCCTGTAAGTCATTATTTAAGGTTTAAATCAGTATCTAAAATACTTTTTTTAAGTTCTCAAACTATATCATTGATGCTATTCAATGAAAGACAATTCCTATAATTCAATGAAATAATTACATGAGTAACTAACCTCCTGATGATAAGAGTAGCCATTTTCCTCTCTTGTAAACAATGTTCTCCCTTTTCATCTCAGCCATATGTCATTCTATTATTTGACAGAATAATAAAAACAAAGCATTGTATTTTCTGAATGACGTAAAAAGTGTTTATTTAGCACAGAACCTAAAACACAGTAAGCCACAAAAGAGTTAGCTATACAACAGCGTGTGTCCAAACTGTGGCCAAGGAAGGCTTTGAATGAGGCCCAATACAAATTCTGAAACCATTATGAGATTTTTTTGCAACCTCTGGTTTAGTTTTGGTTTTTTGTGGGGGTTTTTTGTTTTGTTTTGTTTTGTGTTTTAGCTCATTGGCTATTGTTAGTGTTAGTGTATTCTACGTGGGGCCCAAAACAATTCTTCTTCCAATGTGGCCCAAAGAAGTAAAAATGCTGGATACTGCTGCTATACATTATTGTTGATATTATTAATCAAAGGAACCAGACGTGAATCAAATACCTATCATGTTCCACACATTGTGCCATAGGCTTCACAACCAGGTGTTTCAACACAGACTGTGTACCAAAGGAGTTTTAAAAATACTGAGGCCTGTAAAATACCTAGAAATACATTTTACTAAGGGCATGAAAGACCTGTACACTCAAAAACATTAAACATTAATGAAAGAAATTAAAGAAGACACAAATAAATGTTCATGGATCGAAAGACTTATATTGTTAAACTGTCTGTACTACCCAAAATGATTTACATATTCAATGCAACCCCTATCAAAACCCCAAAGGCATTTTTTACAAATAGAAAAAATAATAATCCTAAAATTCATATGGAACCACAAAGGACCCCGAAAATACAAAACAATTTTGAGAAAGAAGAATAAAGCTGCACCATATATATGGTGATGGAAGGAGAGCTAACTCTGGATGATGAACACATAATGCAATACATAGACCATGTAATGTAGAATTGTACACCTGGAAACTATGTAATTGTTACCAACCAGTGTCACCCCCAATAAATTTAACAATAAAAAAAAGAATAAAGCTGAAGGTAACACACTTCATGATTTCGAAATATATTACTAAGTTATAGTAATTAAAATAGTATGGTTCTGGCAAAAGGACAGACATATAGATCACTGGAACAACAGAGAGCCCAAAAATAAACTTATGTGAATATGGTCAACTGATCTTCCATAAGGGTTCCAAGAATAAGCTATGGGGAAAGGGTAGTCTCTTCAACAAATGGTGTTGGGAAAACTGGGTATCCCCATGCAAAAGAGAAAAAGATATCCTTACCATATACCACATGCAAAAAATCAATTCAAAATGGATTAAAGACCAAAATATAGACCTGGAAGTGTAAAACTCCTAGAATAAAACAGGGGAAATGCTTCACAGTAGTGTTTTTAGCAATGATTTGTTAGATATGACACACAAAAAAGCAGAAACAACAAAAGTAAAGACAGACAAGTGGGACTACATCAAACTAAAAAGCTTCTGCATAGCAAATGAAATCATCAAAAGAGTAAAAAGATAAACTACAGAGTGGCAGAAAATACTTCCAAACTCTATATCTCATAAGGAGTTACCATCCAAAACGTAAGGAACTCCTTCAACTCAATAGAAAGAAAACAAATAAACCAATGTAAAAATGGGCAAAAAACTTAAATAGACATTTCTTCAAAGACATGCAAATGGCCAACAGGCATGTGAAAAGATGCTGAACATCACTAGTTATCAGAGAAATACAAATCACAAATAGAATGAGATTATCACTGCACACCTGTGAGAATGGCTATTATGTAAAAAACTGAAAAAGATAAATATCAGTGAGGATGAGAAGAAATTGAAACTCTTGCACACTGTTAATGGGAATGTGAAATGATGCAGCTGCTATGAAAAACAGTATGGAAGTTCCTCATGAAATTAAGAAGAGAACTACCACATGATCCAGCAATCCTGATACCAGCATGGTGCTGGGAAAAGCAGGGAGGGACCATAGGAGGAGGTTGCCTGTGACAACAGTGGATGGGTGGGTGTGGGGCTTGGTGTAAGTGCTTGACAGATCCATTTTTATCAAGAATCCATTTTTATGAGGAATCTAAAATAGTTAAACACATAGAAACAGAGAAAGGAATGGTGGTTGCCAGGGAGGAGCTGGAGTGAGATGGATATAAAGAGTTGCTATTTAAGGAGTATAAAGTTTCAGAAAAAGAAAAAGAAATGCCTGGGTCGCAGCTCCAAGCATTCCAATTTGATTAGTATGGATGCAGCCTGGATGCATACATTTGTTAAAGCTCCCATGTGATGTAAATGTACAGCCAAGTTTGAGAACCATGGTTTAAATAAATGTATTATTTCATTTAGTCCTAATAGATTATTTTATTAATTCTGTTTTACAGATAAGCAAACAAATTCAGATTCAGTAACTCGTCAAAGACTTGGACAAGTCTGTTCAACTCTCAAAACCTTTGCTCTATACCATGTTGCCTACTGAACTGCAATATGCTAACACTATCAGTATGTTTGTTATACTCTTGAAACCCTGCTAAGAGCCAAACAGTTCCTTTGCAAACGTGTACACTGGGTATATGAAAGAGGTTTCTCTATGAGTCCTGAGCTCTAGTACAAGTGTGTGTTTGGTTGTTTGGTTGGCTGTTTGGTTGGTTGTTTGGTTATTTTTAAATATAGACTGTGACCTATCAAGGGTAATGAAATCAATTTAATGAGACTCAATAAGGATTTTTTAAATGAAATGATAGAGTATACTGGATAAAAACATAACAATGCCCGGCCACATTGCAAATAATAGGGAAAGTATTAACTGTTAAGTATTGAGTCTTACA
The DNA here is from genome assembly GCA_004027555.1 of Craseonycteris thonglongyai. Classification (NCBI taxonomy): domain Eukaryota; kingdom Metazoa; phylum Chordata; class Mammalia; order Chiroptera; family Craseonycteridae; genus Craseonycteris; species Craseonycteris thonglongyai. Next base: position 118,147 of record PVKE010000754.1, on the reverse strand, counting down.
TTTTTATTTCTCTGTTTGTTGTATACTGTTGCAAGAAAGAAATCACATTTCTTATTATGAGTTGCAACCAAATATATTTGAAAAATACTCTTACTAGAGACAAAAAGCATGCGATTAAAAAGACAACCCTGATCCTAGGATGTTTTCCTTCCCTGCCCAGCATTCAAACACAGCTTCGTTGCCCCTCTTTCCATTTGCCTCCTCAGCAAAACAAACTGTCCTTCAGGTGCATCACCACTGTTACAACATCTACCACATTGTATCATGTTGTTAAAGCATTTGCTTTGAAGTTCTTTATTGGAAAGTGGCAGAATCTCTCTGAGCAATATAAACAAAACAAAGTCTAATACATAGTGGAGTTTAATTTTTTTTTATTAGATACAGCAGCTCTCCATTATTTTACTCATGAAATTTTGGTGCTACAAAATATAAATTAAGAATGAATAACATTTTCCATTTTTCTGAATAATTACTTATACCATTAGAGTTACTTTAATATCTAGTTTATCCATATTTAGTCTAGATGACATTGTTTTGCCAAAGTTCACATCAAAGAAGAAGGAAGACAAACTTTGAAACTAGCTTTATTTGATTATCTTACTCAGGGGTGGGGAACCTATGTCACGCGTGCCCAAAGTGGCACGCGGAGCAATTATTTCAGCACGCGGAGCTGTGAATACCATTTAAAAAATTATTGTTTATGCTCTTATAGACATAAAAATAATCGATACCTCTATCTCACTCGATGGGTTGGCACGCAAGTCGAGCGAGTATACTCTTATTTCATAAACTTTGGCACTCAATCGCCAAAAGGTTCGCCACCCCTGCCTTACATTGTTTATGCCAGCCTAGTCTATTTTAATAGTAAACTGGCTTTCCCTATTCCTATTCCAATGCTTGCTTTTAACTAAATATATTTATTGAACACTTACCAAATAAAATACACTAAATAAGCTGTGGTTAGTTTTCATTTTATGAATACTAATGGAAAAAATAAAAACATTTTACTAATATGCCGGTCAAAAGGAAAGACATTTATTCTCTATCTTAACTTCTTAACACCACCAACCTCATTTTATCGTCTAAAAAATAATGGCATTTTATCATGTGTTTCCCATTTCTTAACTGTAATAAAATATTAGAACTAAAAATGTATAAAAATATATATTACATTTACACACACATATATAATATACATAAATATATGGTGTTAATACCTTATATTACTGACCAGACAAAAGTCCAATATTACCATAGTGATCTGAATAATTAATACATTTAACAGATATCATTCAGTGTATCAGTTAGTATGGAAACAACATGTCAATTTAAAATGGAACTAAAATTATTTAGCATTCGAAGAAAACAATTTTAAATTGTAACAAGATAAAAATGAGAATTAAAATCAGAGGCACGCCAGAGATCACGCTCCATAAAAATCTATTCTGGGAATCCATGTGAAAAATTCCGTCTGTCTTTCCGCAAAGTTAACCTTTAAAATTCCTAGTAACAAACTTATACAATCTTAAAAGGTGAAAAAAGAAAATTATCCCATTTTTTTGTCTCAAGGTTTTGGCTCAAATCAAATAACTTTATGATCTTCTAATTTATGCAGCCTCACTTAACACTACGGGCCCAACTACTAGAGCCAAAAGCCAAGTGTGGCAGGAGGAGACTGGCAGACAGCATCACTGATTCATCTCAGGAAAAGCAGACCTGCAGCATCTACAGTTTTGTTAATGTCTAAAGAGGGTAAAGAATTAGTCATATGCCAGTTGTTTCCTCTAGCACAGTCAGCAGGACTGGAAGTAGAAAAAACTCAGTTTGCTACACTTGAATTGCAATTTAAATGTGCTTCTTTCAGTTCAGAGGAAAGGGCCAGTGAGGAAGGACACAAGTAATAATGTGCAAAGCCATGCTGTGGTCCCAATATTGGACAATTTACATATGTTTTTATATCACAGCCATGTTTCTTATTCATTTAATTCCATTAACAAGAGTTATATGACTATGTCACCTATATTATGCTAAATATTTCATTTGTACTTTGAATATAATCCCTCCAGGTAGCCTATAATCAAACAATGAATTTCCTATCTTCTTCATTTTAGTCCATTAGGTTTTATATAACATCTGTCTCACCTACCAGATACAAGGGCTGTCCAGAAAGTATCCAGCCACATAATGTAAAAAATAGAGGGATTTTATGGCTGGATTTTTTCCAGACAGCCCTTGTACTAAACCTCACAGAGTTTAAATAATCCACCATGCATGACAGAATCCGAGGCAGCTGCTTAAGTAGACCATCAGGATAAAATGATGCACACAAGAGTCAGAAAGGGAGATGGAGTTACAGATACACCCAGGGGGCCACACGAACCAGAGAAGCTTTTTATTCTCATCTTCCCAGTCCATTTAAGTGGCTCCTCACACTTAAGCACACTTAAGCACCCACAATTAGAGGACATGGCCTAACAAAAAGACTCTAAATCAGAACCCTATCCAAAACTCAAATGAGAAATAAATTGCAATTGTTAAGAAAGAGAGAGAGAGAGAGAGAATGACTCGACCACCCTCTAGAATGGCATACGATTTGACACACTCGTATTACAGAGAAAAAAACGCTCTTTGTCAAAGAACAAACATTCCTCTAGTTTTCCTATAAGAAACTACTAACTCAACTATGAAAGCAAGACTAATAAGTAGGTAGCAAAAATCTAATATTTAAAATTTAAATATCTTCATAACTGACTTTTGTAACTCATTTTATAATTCATTTTTAAAGCATCAGTTTAAATCAAAATTATACCAGAAGGCATTCCAATAAGCAAGGGGTGTGCTGATATTTGAAGGAGATGTAAATACTAATTAGGTTTTTTTAATATTATAACACACATTATAATACTATATATTAGTAATTATTAATTAATAATTATATGATATTATTTATATGTTATAAATAAATAAGCACTTATTTAAACCTGGAAACTCTAATGTGGCAGTGATGAAAACAGAAATTTCTAATATGAAAGGCATTTAGCTTTGTTATTATAAAATTAGTTGCATTTATTTCAAGACTCTTAAGGGGTCTAGGACATAAACTTGACTATAATTCATTCATTAGTTTAACTCATATTAAAAATACCTAATTGACTTTAAACCTTCTCACTGAATTAGTCTGGACAGAAAATATCTGGGCTCTTCTTTCTCTTACGAGCACTTAGAAAGAGGAGACCACGCTTTCGCTTCAGTAGCCTACAGAAACCACAATGAACCTCCGTTCATCCTCCATGGATAGCCCCAGAAGACTTTTGATGATATGGAAAATGTGTACAGATTCTAAGACTTGCTTAAGGCAGTTCTCAAGGGATTACTAATGAAAGAAAATTCTATTCTAACAAAGATTCAAAATATTTTTAAAAATCAGACACCATTACATTGCTCTGATAGCTGACTTAAGAGACACTAAGGAAGCAAACCAACCCTCTGGAAGGCTCCACAATGACTATAAACTAAATTTACTCCTCTGTTCAAAACACCTAGGGCCTAATTGAACTTATACTAAGTGAGAATTTACCAAATACCAACTTTTTTTTTCTTTCCCTTGATAGAAACTTGACTAATGGTTAAAAATGTACTCTAGAAAAAAATACATTGGTCTGGAAAAAAAAATGACACTTCTCTGGAAGAGAGGTGGAAGCAATAGCTCCACCTCTTTTATTCGTACATAAGCCTGCACTAGCTCAAATAGGCATTTGAGCCCCATTTCATGCCACAAAGTTTGGAACTTCCATCACCCACTCTTCTGTGTACTGGTACAAACGCAAAATTGATCTTGGAGGAAGTTTTAAAACATGTCTAGGGTCATTCCTCTAGCCCACCTTAATACAGAGGTGTTCTGGCCTTCTCTTTTGATACATATATTTCCTAAACTCCTCCTATCACTCAGGCCAGCACTCTCTAATCACAGGATTCTTTACTTGACTAAAAACAAGTAAAAAGGAGGTAATTTTTAGGAAATAAAACTTCAAATGCACTGCCTCTCAAAAATCTCAGGTATAAAAAATATGGATAAAGAAATTCCTAAAAGTTGTGCAGACAGTGTCATTGAGATGCTGTAACATCTCTTCTTGGATTAAGCCAGGGCATCAGAGAGCTATATACCTGGGCCACACCACATTGCTGGTCACAGTCTCCCCAACAGAACTGCTTTAAGAAGAAGAATAACCATCTATTGAGCACATACTGTGATCTTACCTACATCATAATGCTTGCAAAGGAAATATTCTCAGGCTAGAGGAGAACATAATCAAGATCTTGAGAGGTTATTTCCTCCTAAGACACAGATGCACACCATGGGCCTATATTGGAGGACACTATAAAAAATAACCCAACAAATACTGTTGAATTTCACTGTCATAGTGGTGAGGACATTTTGCATTACACTATACTAAATCTACTAATTAGTGTTCTCTAATTGTGGGTACTTTAAAAGAAACTACAGCAGAACTTTCGCTCTGGATTCTATAAAGGAACAACATTGCTCCTCTTAGGCAATTGATTTGTTTTTCTCATGGATGAGCTTTTCCACTAATCATTCAACTTTCTGTGTTTCACTCTTTACCTGAAAGACAGAAATCTTGGTATTAAATGTGGCTCTAATAAACATACAAGATTTTAGAACACGAATTTTGTAAGCCAATGTCTCCCCTAGCTGACATCATCTTATTTTTTCTCACTGATATTCTCAGATTCTTTTTCATCTCGTCTTGCATGTCATACTACTACAAACAACATATCAATACCGCTACTTAACAAAATCTTCTAAAAACTTAACCAAGTTACATATTTTACTATATATAAACTATACCTCAATAAAGTACTAGGAAAAAGTACTAAATAAAAACCATTTACAATAATTAAATTAAAAGAGAATAATTCAAATATATCTTGTACTATCTTGAAGTCAAATCTTGATAAAATATTCTAAATTGCTTCATCCTTACGTAAGTCATCACTGAGTTAATACTGTTATTCTACTTCTTATAATTCATAACTTAAAATATAGTTATATGTCTATATATGGTACTTGTTAAAGTTAAGGTGGGGATTATTTTGAGAGATTTCATTTGTGAGAATTACATTGTGAAGTCCTATTAGTCTATTTACCACGTTTATTGCAGGACAGAAAAGAATAAGAACACATCAATGAGTCAGTGTTGAGGGAAAAGAATCTTTTATGAAATGAAACTTTTAGTGGAGAAAGGAAAACAAGCACATGGAACAACTTGGTTAAACCAAAGCCAAGTGTGAAATGCATATGCCCATAACCTCTGCCTTCATGTTCTTTTTGCTTTGGTTGTCTTAGTAGTGATTCTCAAATATTTTTGGTGTTGGAACTCTTTATGCTCTTTAAATTTTGTTGAGTTTTGTTTTTGTGGGTTATATTTACCAATATTTATCTTATTAGAAACTAAAACTGATAAATGTTTAAAATCCTTATTCATTCACTTTAAAATAACAATAATAAACCATTACGTGTTAACAAAAATACACTTTATTTAAAAGTAACTATATATTTTTTAAATAAACCCTGAGAGATCCAAGATGGTGGAGAAGGTAAACACTGCCTGCTTCATTCCATGAGCACACTGAAATTGCAACTAAATTATAGAACAACCAACCTGGAGAGCCATCTGAAATCTAGCTGAACAGAAATTTTATAACTAAGGATACAAAGAAGAGGAGCCCACGGCAAGATCGGTAGGGGGAGCAGTGATGCAAAACGGGCTGACCCCAAACCTCCATGTGGCAGATGAAAATCAGGAACCATATCTCAGCCACAGGCATTCCCCCCTGAAGAGTGAGGAACCCCAGCTCCACACCAGGTTCCCTAGTCCAGAGTACTGGTGCTGGGAAGAGGAGCCTGCGCAACATCAGGCTGTGAAAACAGTGGGGACAGAAGATTGCTGGAAACCCAGACATCCTCTTAAAGGGCCCACACAGACTCAGTCACTTGTGGCCACACGCTTTGGGAGTAGGACAGTGACTCGGGGGCATTGGAGGCATACAAGGGGCAGACTGAAGTACATGGCTTTAGGGCAAAAGCTGGAGGACAGTTGCCATTTTTCCTGGGTTTGTCCTCCTCCCATGCAGCCAGCTGGTGAGCACCATCTCTCCTGTGTTGCTCCTACCTTCACACAGCCAAATCTGAACCTGATTGGTCTGCTGAGCTCTACTCACTCCACCCTGCTGACTCACTGGGACCTCACCCCACCCAACTCCCCCAATGCTAGAGGCACATTCTCCAGTGAGCAGCCAGCCCCAATCTTTCACAGAAAACTATCGAAGTTTTGCAGGTACCAGGTGGGTATCGAATCACCTCAATGTGTTCTAAGACTTTTGCTGAGTAGGTCCAGGCACAGCATTGTCACCAAACAAGAATCTACAGGAACACCCGATGCAGGTGATTAGAAAGATTGTGCCAGGGCCCCAAAGGGCATTTACTACAAAAGACTACCCAGCAATACTGGGAGACATAGAAAATCTACCTAATACATAAAAACAAACACAGAGAGACATCCAAAATGAAGAAACAAAGAAATACATCCCAAATGAAAGAACATCAGAAAAGTCCAGAAAAAGAACTAAACAAGATGGAGGCAAACAGCCTACCAGCGACAGAGTTCAAAATAATGTTTATAAGCATGCTCATGAAACTTGGTGGAAACTTTAAGAGAAGGCAAGCATAAAGAAACCATAAAAAGAACCAGTCAGAAATAAAGAATACAGTAACAGAAATTCAGAAAGCGATAGAAGGAATCACCAGATGAAGCAGAGGCTTGAATCAGTAATTTGGAAGACAAGGTAGCAAAAAACACCCAATAAGAATACCAAAAAGAAAATGAAACCAAAATAATTATGCTAGTTTGAGACCTCTGAGACAACATCAAGTGTAACAACATTTGCATCCTAGGAGTACCAGAAGCAAAAGTGTGAAAGGAAGGGATTGAGAGCCTATTTGAAGTAATAATGACTGTAAACTTGCCCAACCTGGCGAAGGAAATTGACATACAAGCCCAGGAAGCACAGAGAGTCCCAAGCAAGATGAACCCAAATAGGCCCACACCAAGATACATTATAATTAAAAGAGCTAAGATTAAAGAGAGAGAGAGAATCCTAAAAACAGCAAGAGAAAGGCAACTAGTAACTTACAAGGAAGGTCCTACTAGACCAGGGGTGGCGAACCTTTTGGCGATTGAGTACCAAAGTGTATGAAATAAGAGTATACTCGTTCGACTCGTGTGCCAACCCATTGAGTGAGATAGAGGTATCAATTATTTTTATGTCTATAAGAGGCATAGGATGTTTTTATAACAAAAAACAATAATTCCACATGCCGAAATAATTGCTCCACGTGCCACTTTGGGCACGCGTGCCATAGGTTCGCCACCCCCCCACTAGACTGTCAGCTGATTTCTCAATAGAAACTTGGCAAGCCAGAAGGGATTGGCAGAAAATATTCACTGTTATAAAAAGCATGGGAAGCCAGGATGGCTCAGTGGATTGAGCGCTCACTTTGCAGCCCCAGGGAACGGGGATTGAGTCCTGGCCCTGGCCCGTGTGGACCCATATGCTGAACTGGGGAGTGCCCCCAGTTCAGTTCTCACCGGGGTGAAGACCCCGGCCCAGTTCCTGCCCTGTGCAGCCCCAAGCCCACCTGTGGGATAAAACTATGTGGAAAAACCAATGATGTGCAGCTATGGAGACTGTTCTGGGCCCTCCCCTTTCTCTCTGTCTCTGTCTCTGTATCTCTCTCTCTGAAACAATAAAAATAAATCTTAAAAAGCAAGGACCTACAACCAGCAAGGCAAGGCTGATTTAAAATTGAAGGACTGATAAAAACCTTCCTGGACAAGAAAAAGCTAAAAGAGTTCATTACCACCAAACCAGTATTACAAAGAATGTTAGTTAGTGAGACATTTAAGATAGAAAACAAAAAAGCAAAATTACAAATAATAAAATGGCAACATATCTCTCAATAATTACTTTCTATTTAAATTGATTTAAAGCTCCAATCAAGAGATGTGGAGGGTATTAAGATGAGTAGAGTGTCAGACAGAGAAAGACAGATATAATGTGATTTTGCTTATATGTGAAATCTAAAGAATAAACAAACAAAACAGAGACCAACTCATAGATACAGAAAACATCTGGATGGTTGCCAGATGGGAGGAGAGTTGAGGTTATGGGTGAAAAGGGAGAAAGAAATTAAGAAGTACAAATTGGTTGTTGCAAAGTAGTTGTGGAGATGTGAGGTATAGCATAGGAATATAGTTAATAATATTGTAATAACTATGTGGTGTCAGATGGGTACTAGACTTGTTGGGGGTGATGGCTGGAAGGGGATTGGGAACAGGGTGAAAAGTATAAGGACTAAGAAGCACAAATTTGCAGCTATAAAACATTCATGGAATGTACAGTATGGGGAATGATATGGTAATAACTATGTATAGTGCCAGGTGGGTATTAGGCTAATAAGGGGGATCAGTTCTTAAATTATATAAATATCTAAACACTATGCTATACCTCTAAAATTAATATAAAATAATATTGAGTGTAAAAAAAGGAGAACAGTTGGTACATGTATACAATGGAATATTATTCAGCCATAAAAAAAAAAAAAAAAAAAAGCAATCTTTCCATTAGCAACAACCTGCTTGGATCTGGAGATATGTGAACCCTAAAGAACAAAATAAACATAACAGACACAGACCCATAAATACAGAGAATATTTTATTCTCCAGAGGTTGAATGGATAGGTAAAAAAAAGGGGGGAAGAGATTAAGAAGTACAAATTCATAGTAACAAAATAGTCACAGGATATAAAGTACAGCATGGGGCATACAGTCAATAATATTGTAATAACTATGTATGGTATCAGATGGGGACCAGGTTTATCAGGCTGATGACTTCATAAGTTACATAAATGTCTCAGCACTTAAGTTGTACACCTGAAACCAATATAATATTGTATGTCAAATATAATCAAAAAATTGAAAAGAAAAAAAACTCTAATATTTTAAAAAGGAATGAGTAGCATTGTTTTATACTTTACCAAATTTCCTTAATATCTTGCTATAGAAGACAGATTCTCCTATCTGCTTCTGCATTCATTCTTTTTTTTTTTTTTCAGTTTTTCTTTTTTTTTTTGCATTCATTCTGATAAGTTATTTTGGTTGAAGCAAATGAAAACTCTGGCCTCACAAAGATGTAGCTGGAAAAAGAAGCATTTTAATAGACTTCTCAAGTAATTATGGATATTTGAATTTGCTACATCTAAACTCAACAAGTAGTAGTGTCTTAGTACCACATGAGGCCAGTAGTACTCTAACAACCAAAACCAAATAAAGAAAGCACAACAAAAAGAAAACAACAAATCAGTATCTTTCATGAATATAAATGTAAAAATCTTTAACAAAATTTTAGCAAATTGAATACAATAATGTGTGTATGTATATGTATATGTGTTATTATTTTATGATCACATGAGCTTTATTCTATGTGTGCAAAGCTGATTCACTATTCAAAAACTAAATGCACAAAAGGCTAATAAAAAGTCGTATGTCCACACCTTTCGATGCAGAAAAAGCATATAATGTAATTTGACATCAATTTAGGATATAAAGTCTCACTTAGAACACTAGGAATAGACGGGGAATCTCCTCAACCTAACAACGAACATCTACAAAAAAACCTACAGCTAGCATCACACTTAATAGTAAAACACTGTAATTTTCTTCTAAGCTTGGGATCAAGGCAAGGCTCTCTACACTCACCATTCTTATTTGGTATAATACTAGAAATTCTAGCTATTGCAGGCAAGAAAAATAAATTAAAAGCATATGCATTGAAAAGAAAGGAATAAAACTATCTCAATTTTGTGATGACATTATGGTTTATGCATAACAAAGAAAAAATAATCTCATTGTCTATGAAGGAAAAAGATAATAATAACTCAAATATGTAATTCTAGATCTAAAATGTGAGTTCAGTAAGGTTTCAGAATACAAGAGCAACACAAAAAAATAAAAACGAATTGCACTTCTATATGACAACAAAAAAATAGGAAATGAAAATTTTAAATGCATTATAATCTAGTTGCTGCAAAAAAATGAAATATTTCATATTTTCAAGATCTGAAAGTTCTTTAGGTCTTCACAACAATGTGAATATTTGTATATTTAACACTAATGAACTGTACACTTAAAAATGATTAACACCATAAATTTCATGTTATGTGTCTTTTATCACAATAAAAATGTTTTAAAATAATCAATGCTACAAAATGTTAATTAGAAGAAAAAGGTACATTTGTGAAATGCCTAAAAATATGCCAGAAATCACCCAAATAATTACAGAAATCGCAATATTTTTATACTACTGTGAAAGAAAAGTTACTACTTTTTTCTTCCAAAAAAATATGACAATCTGTTTCATATTACCAGAATACATAGGTATTTCAAGGAAGTCTGAATTAACATTAGGTAATTTTACTTAGAGACCTAAATCCCTTTATTCATAGATATTGCTGATTGTATGTGCTTAATGTTGTTTTTAGTAGAACTTACGCTTTAGTACCTTCACTCCACTCCATCTACATTTATTAAAATTCTGGTTCTCTATGGATTCTAAAAGCAAAATTCATAGATACATTCTCAACACATTATGGAAATAAATATGACGTACTATAACTTATGAAGAACATATTTAACATTTAATTCCTTAATCAAGGATGAAAATAGCTTTTAACGTATGTACCCAAGTTAAATTTTTAAATGAGAAAATGTCTATCCAAAATGACAACCTCCTAACATATGCAGCAGCAAATTTCCTTCTGCTGAAAATGCTCACTTGGCACTCATTTTTGACAAGTGAAAAATCTTTTCCCCATATATACAGTACGTTTGATTTTACGAAACCCTGATTCCTCCCTTCAAACTTTCCTTAGTAGTTACAATGTCTATTTTTCATTAATTTCTGCAGTAAATTCCAGAAATAACTTGTTTCAATTTTCTAAAAATTATGTGTTGAATATGTGTATGTTGACCAAGGGGGAAGCAGATATGAACTAAAAGAAGATGTCAGAGGTTAGGAAAAAGTATTCAATAAATATTTTTTTGAGAAAAGTTATTTTTTCCTCAAAGAAGTCAAACCATCAAAACTATCCAATAAATTGGTTAAGAAAGGTCACCCTCTTATTTACATATAACAGTAAATACTAGCTTCTAGTGTTAAATTAGTTTCTAAAAGGGACAGCTGCAGACCAATTTCTAATCCTACTATTTACATGATTCTTCATGCAAATTTTGCCTGTTTTCATTTTTCCCTCTCTCCAGCTTGATTTTTCACTGTTAAAATGGAGCAAATACTATCTGACAATCTTGGGATTCTAGATTGAGAGGTGCTAAGTACCGTAACTAAATATTATCATCTTGGATGTGATCAAACCTAAAGCTAAATGAAAATGCCCCCAATGGGTTTCATGTACGTTAAATTGATTACAGAATGTGTTCAATTTCTCTGTCCTCTCCACTGAATAGTTAGCACATATTTGTTAGGTAACTATAGACTGTCCAAATCTAAATATAAACTGAGATGTGTGCTAAAATGATTGTCCTGATTTTTTAGCCATCACTATGAATGTCATACAACGTTACAGATTTTTTCAAGTACCTTGAAGAAAGAGATTTTAAACGATAATGATAACAAAACTAAACATAAAAAAATTCCCATAAAATGCAATGATCTAAAGTAAATTCACAGTTGCTATCTTTTCCTACCAATACTTTGTATGCATGAGTATGACCACTCACATTACAAAGCCAATCAAGCCTAGTCTTAGGACCACATCAGTTGAAGCAGATTTCACACATACAAATTTTAAGTGCGGTCACTTCTCTTACAAAACAAAGGTAGAAGTACCTTAAATGAGAAGTGTGCCTAAGCAGCCTTAAAAATTCTAATCAGCTGAGTGCTTTGAAATAATCTTGAAGCTACTGCATGAATTTTTATAAAAACAAGCTATTGCCATCTTATTGAGTTACATGTGGTATCAGTTCAGACTTTGCAAAGTAGTGGGTGAAAGAGAAATGTTCAAAATAACCCTTTGTCAAACATAATATAAAAAGTAAAAGAAAATTTTATTTATCACATTCTAATTTCACAAAAATAAGCAGAGGAACAAAAACAACAAAGAAGTTTGAAGGCGTGGGTGCCACAACCAATTTAGAAAAATGTGGATAATTCAGCATTGCCAGTGGACCAAGGAAATCATCAATTTCAAAAGGAAAGGAGTTTTCAGTGACCTTTAGGTCAGCTCCCAAAGAGACCCAGTAGCCACTGACCACTTTACTCTAAAACTTTAGAGGAGTCAGAGAAACATTGGCCAACCACTTGCTTAGAAGTAAAAAAGTGAAAGAAAAAAGACAAAATTTCATTTATCACATTCCCAAAGCCTAAAAAAATCCCAATACCTTTGCTTTGTCAACTGCTACACATACCATAGTCATGAGTACTGGGAACTAAAAGAAATGAGGTAGTGGAGAATACACATAAATAGGCAAGCCTATTTAAAGTTTTTAACTTTAACTTAACTCTGAAGAAACTCTTAGCAATGCCCAGTTCAACTTCAACAGATAATGCCTGAGAGGAATGACAATAGATTTACCAACTTTTAAAAGCTTAATTAAGCAAACTGTTTTAAATAATAGGTCCCAGAACGCTGGGATGGTTCAGCAGTTGAGCATTTACCTCACAAGCATGAGGTCCAGGATTCGATTACAAGCCCCAGCCTGTGCAAACCCATCTGCTGAACTGAGGTGCAACTGGTAACCGCCCAGATGGCTCAGAGGCAAAGGTTCTCACCTCCCCTGCAGGAGGTCCCCTGGTTGGGTTCCTGCCCCAGGCGGCTCCACTCATCCACCTGTGTGGAATGAAACCATGTGACAGTACAACTATGGAGACTACTCGAAGTCCTCCTCCCTTCTCCCTCTCTTTCTCTCTCTCTCTCTTTCTCTCTCTCTCTCTCTCTCTCTCTCTCTCTCTCTCTCTCTCTCTCTCTCTCTCTCTCTCTCTCTCTCTCTCTCTCTCTCTCTCTCTCTCTCTCTCTCTCTCTCTCTCTCTCTCTCTCATCTATCTACATCTATCTATCATTATCTATCTTGTTTGAGAGATGGTGAGAGAGAGAGAGAGAGAGATGATAAATAAATGGCCCCAACTAAAGCACAGGATAAATTCTATCCAAAATACTCTGCTTACCTCAACTTCTAGCAGAAATCATCTGTCAGACCCTGAAAAGAGGGAGAAGGGGGCTCTCCTTGGTTTGTAATGTGATGCTTCAGTTTTTATTGTTTCCTTTCAGATTTCCCAGGACTGCATATTAAAAGAACCTGTCTCTCTGCTCCTTACTTGTGCCCTCAAGATATGTTCATATCCCCTGACCCCCCTTCCAAGGTGCTCAGAGAGTTAATGGCTTCGCTGCCTCAAGGGCTTCCCAAAGAGGGTGAGGGAGGGGCCCAGAGGATGCTCAAGTTCCTGGGGGAACGAGTCAGGGATCTAGCCAATGGGCCTGTCTAAGGAGTTAGTGCCATCTGTCCCTACAGCTGGTGGGGGAAACTGAGACACAGTCTCTTTCCTCCATGAGGGGAACTTCCTCTAAGGAAGGTGCTAGGAATTAAGGACAGAGGAGCATCTGAGTGCCAGGAGGGGACACTGGGAGTGTTAAGTGTCTTCCAGTGACTGCAGTTCTCAATGGTCATCTCTAGCAATGTGCATGTGGTACAGGAGGGGAGTCTTTAATGTCCACCACACATTCTTGTACCTTGTCACCGGGGCTTCTGCTGACAACTGGAAGGTCTGTAACTCCCATCCTCACTTACATGGATTCTCCAAATTAGAGTTGCAACAGTGAGTTCATATGCTTTGCACCAGCTGGATACTAAAGCTGGAGACCTAAGAATCTGATACAGGAGGATGAAAGAAGCTGAATTTTGAGAGACAGATATTGAAATAGGGGAGGAGGCAGCTGAGGTCCACAAATACAAGATTAGGACTAGAAAACAGTCTATCACATATGTCCCTTCTCTGACTATTAAACTCTTGCTCACTCACCAAACCCGTTCTCCAACTTTATTTACATCTTCTCTCCTCAGCACCCTGACTGCCTGCCTTTTTCCCATTCCTCGGGATTTTGGGAGTCTTTTTCCTCAAAAGAAGAGGAGGTCTGAAAGAGTAAACTGAGGAGCCATGGGCAAGATTGAGTGTTATAAATATGCGGACGTCCTACACTTAATATGTAAATGTTCCAAGGAGACCATACGGAATCCAGTAGAGTTTTAAAACTTGCATAAAATAATCAAACTAAGCATCACAAGAAAAAAATATTTTGCAACTACATGTGGTGATGAATGTTAACTAAATTACTGTGGTGATCATTACAAAATACATACTAATATAGAATACTTATGTTGTATACCTAAACCCAACAGCAAATCATAACAGACTAGAGATATTATAATTTAGCTTTTAGTTAACTTTATTAAATTAGCCCTCGTTAAGAATCAGAGCTGTACTGAAATGTAGTCATGTCCTGGGGCCTTTAGGCCTAGCCATAAAGCAAGTTTCAGAAGGTATACTCTGCTTAAGATAACAGAAGAATGTAGCCTGTTAAGGCGTGAACTGCATAGCTCTGTCCTTTTCTTTCTGCTTTTAAGATAAAGTCACTGATTCACAGTCCCAAGAGGTCTTACAGACCTCTCTTTCTGTTGGAAACCACCAGCCATAGTTGATACTGGCCGGCAGAAACTTGCAGACAAACTGACCAGTCAACACTGCCCACGACACTGAACCCCTTATTCATGATTTTTGATCCATAAAATCTCTTGTCTAAACCTCCAAAGAGTTTGGGTTTTTGAACATTAGCTTTCCATTCTCCTCAGTAGCACCATTCATAATAAAATAGTCTATCTTTCCCCAATGCAAAGCCATGTCAGTTCTCATTAACTTGCTGAGCACAAAAATATGCACATACTCTCTTTCAACTGGCTCGATTTCACAACTCAAACTAATATAATATGTTAAGTATATCTCAATAAAAAAAAGTCAAACTAAGAACTCACCTTTTAACCCAGAAATTTTATTTTTCATCTCTAAGGAACTAATTTTCAGATACAGAAAAGAGCTTATGAGTAAACATGTTCATCACAGTGGTATTTATTGCTATCAGTAGTATAGTATAGGCCAGGGAAGTCGGTATGGCTCAGCGAGTTCAGTGCTCATCTTGCGTCCCTGGGGTCCGAGGGTTGAATCCGGCCCAACCCAGGCGGACCCATAGGCTGAACTGGGGTGTGCCCCCAGTTCAGTTCTCACCGAAGCCAGCTTCATGCGGGAGGCCCCTGGCCAGGTTCCTGCCCTGAGCAGCCAGCCCCCTGCCCACCTGTGGAGCGAAACTACATAGAAAACCAATGACTTGCAACTAGAAACTGCTCTGGGCCCTACCCCTTCTCTCTGTCTCTGTCTCCCTCTCTCTCCATCAAAAACAATAAAAATAAATCTTTTAAAATAATAATAATAATATAATGACAATGAGCAATGATGAGAAAATCATGGCACAGCAACCTAGTTATGTAGGCACTTTAAATGTTTACTGTCCAGGTTTTCCCCCAATTATAATTAAGTAAAAATTAATGTGATAAAATTTAAACTAAAAATATATAAAAAGTAATATACAGAACATAATTAAAACATATAGATAAACAGTGGAAGAAAATACATCAAAATATTAACAGTGGTTGACTTTAGTTAATAAGAGTATGGTGATGTTTTTCCTTTTTATATTGTTATAATTATCAAATTGTTCATAATTCTATAATGGAAGGGGAAAGCTTTTAAAAAGGCAAACTTCCTTGGAAGAAGAAAATTTTACTTGCATAAAAACCTTTTTCTAGATTTAGTTGAAAATCAGTCCTTTTAATTTCAGGACCCAGGAAATATACCATTTTCAGGAAGGGTACCCGGAACAAGAAATATGGAGAATGTGAGCAAGAGGAGCCAGAGAACCTTGGCCTACTTAGAAACCCACACTAGCTCCCTATGATTACCTGATAAGGAGCAGATTTCACTGTCTGATATTCAAGGTTCTTTGTAATTTGTCACCATGTATCCAAACAGTCTATGTGCACTTCTCGACTGAATTTCTTTGTCTGGCTTTCTGTTTGTGTCTCAAAATCCTTCCCATCTCTCAGTTATTTAATTCACTTCTATCCATAAAGACTTTCCTGCACCTCTTATCACCCCAGCCTCTAATATTTCTACTTCTTCTTAAGGTGTTGATATAGCACCACCTTTATCTGGTATTAAGCCAATTCTAATTATTTTAATTACTCATGCATAAGTAAATATCTCCCTAGCTAGACTTTAAGTTCCTTGAAGTCAAGAATTTAGATGGTCTACAGACAGTACTCATTGAAAAAGCACAGGGAAGAGAAGGGGAAGGGAGGGGAGAGGACAGAGGGAAAGGGAGTAAAAGAGAGGTCTAAAGCCAACATGGTATTAAATTCACATTCTCAGTGATGTTATCTAAATAAAAGATGTTGCCTGTTTCAAAATGTTCCTACTGATCTTCCATCCCTAGGGCACCCATTTTCTTTAAAAAAAAAAAGGTAGGGATGTCAGAATGGCTCAGGGGGTTGAGTGCTCATCTTGTAGCCCTGGAGTCCAAGGATCAAATCCCAACCCCGGCCCGTGCAGACCCATATGCTGAACTGGGGTGTGGCCCCCAGTTCCATTCTCACTGGGGTGACCTTCATGCGGGAGGCCCCTGGCCAGATTCCTGCCCAGAGCAGCCCCCTGCCCACCTGTGGAATGAAACTATGTAGAAAACCAATGATATGCAACTATGGAGATTGCTCTGGGCCCTCCCCTTTCTCTGTGTCTCTCTGTCTCTCTGTCTGTCTCTGTCTCTCTCCCCCCTCTTTAAAAAAAATTTTTTTTTAAATATAGCAGTGATGTCTTTTTGCTTACTCATTCATACCAGTTCTGCCATCCACTTTGAGATTAAACAGATTCAACTGCAAGATGCAACACTGAGATTCAAGATATAGTCTACAGTCATGTAAAGAACAAAAAGAAATGACCTCCTAGGAATCAAACTTAAGACTCATCTCACAAGACCCTACTTCTCTTATAATCTGGTCTGAACAACAAATGTAAATTTGTGCCTCCATTTTATGGCCCTATTTAGGCAGTGGGCTTTGGTCTATCAATATCCCCAGTAACTTAAAAAAATAATTCCTCA
This sequence comes from Craseonycteris thonglongyai, assembly GCA_004027555.1. NCBI lineage: Eukaryota > Metazoa > Chordata > Mammalia > Chiroptera > Craseonycteridae > Craseonycteris > Craseonycteris thonglongyai. The sequence goes on along the minus strand of PVKE010000754.1, from coordinate 100,791 downwards.
ATGCACATGGTTCAATACTTTAGAAACAATGAGCTAAGATGACTATGTTTCTTTCTGCCATCAAACACTATTCCAGCACTTAAAGGTAATGAGCATTTGTACTATAGCAACCTGCCTCCTGAGACATTAACAAGAGTTAGCTTCCATTATTTCTGCAGAGGAGCACTGCAAGGTCCTCTGCAAGTCCGCATGATTGACTCTGAAGGGCCGGGCAAAAACAAATCAATTCAGTTTCCCTCTCTACAGAGTTACATTTTGTTAAAACACACATATATTTTATAGAAATCGATGCTTGTCCAGATTCCACCACTTAGTAGCCATGTGATCTTGAATCTTTGTATTTCAGTTCCTTAACCTGTAAAACGGAATTATCATCTGCTATGCCAAAACACAGAATTATAGTGAATCAAATAGCTATCTGGGTCTACCTATCACGTGATAGTGGGGTGACACACCCCACAAAAATAGTACAGTCACACACTCCATAAACTAGATAACTGTTCTTAGTGCAAATGTTTTACTAAAGTTTAAAAAAGGAAAAAGATATCTAGATTTTTTTAACTTTCCTGATTGATTTCCCCAACACTTGATCATACACCACACATCACTGCCAAAAATGTGTTGAATGTCTCCTGTTATGGCCTTACTCTCCTATACAGCATTGTCCAGATTTAATCTTTTGACATGCGCTAAGAAAATATGTTATTGCTTTTTCATGTAATTCCAAGTTTGTTCTTACTTTCATACTAAAACAACAACTCTACATACAGGAAGTTTACAGGTTGTTGCTGTTGTTTGAGATACCTCCTATGAAAATTAATTCTATGATTAATAGACCATATATAGGTACACTGAGATAAACAACTTCTTGATACAGTGAAAGATCCATGAGCTTTAGGGTCAGGGAGATTCGTATTAAAATTCCTGTTCTGTGACCTGGAGCACATCATTGAAGTTCCCTGCTCCTCACTGTCCACATATATGCCTAGGGTCAGAAAGTATTATTTCCTGCCTTAAATCTCTTCCTCCTATGCCAGGAACAATCAAACACACCTTGAATACAAAACAACTTTGACAGAGCCTCTTTCTCACACGGAATGCCGCGCGATGTAAAATTAAGTGGATGATGGCATGAATTAGACATCCAATAAGTCAAGAAGTAGAGAAACAGAAGTATCTACGACGGCCCTAGACTTCACTGGCACGTGTGAAAACGACACTAATCTGACACACTTTAAAGACTGCATATTCACCGGGATACCAACCAGGCTGTGGGAAAAAGACGGAATTTCAGAACCAGCCAGCGGCGAGTGTTTTTGTTCATCCCGCCCAATGCCACCCTCCCAGGTCGCTCATCTGGAGCCTAGAAACTGAGGCGAGAGCTCAGCAACTGACCTCATCCTCCCCCTCCCCCTCCCCCCTTCTGCCCAAACCTCTGGGGCATGAATGGTGCTGAATCACTAGCACTAGCAGCAGCAGTCCCCCCTCTTTCTGCAGCTCCCGCGGGGGGAGGGGGGCTGTCCGCAGAGCGGTGACCGTCCCGGGTGGGGACCGAGACCTCGCGGGCACGGGGACCTGAGGGGGGGTCGGGAGCACTCACCCGGGAGCGAAGAGCGCAGCCGGGTCCTCGCTGCAGGCGGGCCCCCTCTGCGGCTCCCAGCGGGCGGCCAGCGCGGGTCGCAGCCTGGGCAGGAGACCTGGTGCCCCTGCGCCCTCCCACCGCCGGCGGCAGCCACTGCTCGGCTCTGGCTCTGGACCCCCAGCAGCTGGAGCAGCTGTCGTTGCCGAAGGGGGTGGCGGCTACCGACGGGCTAGACCATTCTCGGGCTGCGACCGGGGGTGCGCGACGTGCGGAGCGGGGCTGGGGCGGGCACGCGTCGGGGCGGCGACAGTGGGAGGAACCAAGGGCCAGGGAATCCTAGGCACCCCCTGCGCCGGGAAGGCTTGGGGACTGGGGTACCCACCGGGAAGCGGCTGTTTTTCCTGGCTGCTGACTACAGACAGGCCTTCGGCTTTTCCGGGCACCCCGCCTCCCGATTTGCCATGGTCCCGCTCGAAGCTCCTTTCGAACCCGGCAAACAGAGGACTTAGCAACTGGAGCGCCTGGGCGTTGTCTTCTGGGCGGTGTCCCCGCCTCGGGAGATGCACCGGGGCGCTGGCCTGGGCCCTTGGTGCCGCCTCCTGTGCCACCGTGGAGCTCTGGGGTGCCAGTTCACGGTGCACATCTTACCACAACGCAGCGGGGCATCTGAGCCCTTTGAGGGGCGCCTCGCATCTTTTATACTCGCATCTTAGTGGAGTGAAGAGTAGAAGGTTATCCAAGGCCGGCTTGAAAGTTAGAAAATAAAATCTGGTAGCTCCCCATCCTTTGTAGGCACAGGGAAGTGAGGGGCAGTGTTGAATCAGAGCTACTGCTCAAAACGTTGAACCGCAGTAGTTTGGAAAACGTAGACGAAGGAACCCATTTTAGCGTACAGATCTCTATAAGATTATTAAAGAAACTGGGGAAATAGTTGAGGTTCACTGTTCACCGTTTCACAGAATATGCCTTGGTAGTAGGAAGGGAATCGTGTCCTCGTATGAAATGAACTTTGTAAAACTGGAGGGAGAGCTTCCCACACTGTCGTCCTTTGGATATTTGTAAAAGCACTTTTGTGCTCCCTGGCCCAGGCTACACAGTTTAATTTCAGATCATTATGGAGATGGAGATAAATGTACATGTTCTCATAAAGCACACTGGTAACCCATACAAGGTCAAGATAACTTGGTTAGGGGTGTAGAGGGGCAGAGCTTGAGTGGAATAGTTCCTGAGCACCCTTGAGACACCACTGAGGATTTTCTGTCATAATGAAGGAGCCTAGGTGGAGGGAGATGATTGTTAAATTTAAGATGATTGTTAAACCTTATTTAGTCAGTGACATTACGAGTCTAATAAGGAAAGCATTAAATGTATGCATTAATTTTTGAAAAAGTTGATGTTTATACCGGTAACAGTAAATCATTCCATCTGAGTTTATAGACTTTCCCATATGTTTATATTTTGTCTTACATTTCCCAAGTATATTTTTATAATTTTGTTTATATGCATTATATAAATTTTGCACCTTTCTTACAAATCTATACCAAATTATTTTCTGTCATATGTCTTCTGAGTGAAATATTCTTTCCATTTCCTTTTCTAGGTGCTTTTGCCTAAAATAGAAAGAGAACTGTTATGTCTGTAATTTATTTTGCATTTATCCAACACACCAAATTCTCTTACTTGTCTTTTCATGAGAGTCTTTTAGGTTTTCTAAGAAAACACACATATCACCAGCATCAAGAACTTTATCTCTTTTTCCACTTGTTATACCAGTTATTGTATTTACATTTGCTAGAATCACAAATACATGTGATTACAGTGATACCTGCCTGATTCCTAGTTTTAAGTGAAAATTTTAATTTTTGCCATTTAAGATCATTTCTATTGGTAGGTGTCTCTTTATTATATAAGTAATTTCCTTTTGTTCCTTATTTTGCTTCAAGCTTTTCTTGGATTCATTGCTTGACCTTTATCCGATGTCCCACCTATTGATACGGTTGTGTTTTTTTCCTTTTAATGTTTAATGTAATCAATATGTAGCCCGTCTTCCTGGAATTGAACCACCATTCCATCCCTCTAATACAGCCTGTTTTGTCATAGTGTCTTACTCGTTTGATTCACTTCTCTACTATATCCTCTAATATTTTATTTAAACATTTGGCATTTATAGTCATAGCTGAAATTATCCTTCATTTTTGTTTTTGTTGTTGAATACCTTCTTTGGTTCTGGTAATTAAGGTATTCTGGCTTCATAAAATTAACTCAAGAAATTTCTATCTAAGACCCACAACAGTTTAAATAATATTGGAATTATCTATTCTTTAATGGTTAGATTAAAAATTCAACTGTGAATCCATCTGCCTGCTGCCTTTTTCAATAGCAAATCATTAATCACGTCACCAGTCGCTTCTATGATAATTGGTTTATTCAGCTTTTCACTAATTCTGCGTCATTTGTGATAACATATACTTTTCTAGAAAAGTATTCATTTCTTCTAGGTTTTTTTTATTGTGCTCTCCAGAGCACAATATATTATAATATATACTTATATACTTATATAATTATAATATATACTTTTATCTTTTTCCTACAGTCACATGGTTAATCTTGTCTAATTTTGATTTTATTCTCTTTTCCTAATCAGGCTCACATGGTATTTAACTATTTTACTGGTGTTTTAAAGACTCAGTCTTAGAAGTTATTATTTTCTGTTATTTTATCTATTTTAGTAATGTCAGCTTATATCAATATTAATTCTTTCTTCAAAATTTCTTTTTTTGTGGGTAGCCTATTAAATTATTTTAATTCTTTAATGTTGACAAATGATTGAATTATTTGGTTGTGATTTTATTCTGAGAATTATCTATAGAAACCAGTTCATTCTTGTTTCTAGATTCCATTGTTGCAAATAAGAAGTCTGATGCAAGTCTGATATTTTTTTTCTTTGTAGATAATTTGTTCATGACTGCTCAGAAATTTGTGAGATTTTACCCCCTATATACTTAGCACTCAGGAATTTTACTAGACTTAGGTCTTAAAGTAAGAAATATTTTTTCTGATTACTTTAATTACCTGACTTACATTTATTCTTTCTTTTCCCTATAAAATTTCATGCAAATTAGGTCCCTTGGACCTGACTTCCATATCCTTTAGAGTGTTATATGTATTCTAATAAGTACTCTTCCCTTAGCTATTGAATGGGTTATTTTCCTCTGTCAACTCATTGGAGCTCAGATGCTAAATTACAGGAATCTCACAGACCACGAAGACGAAACTATCTCTATAGTGGCCTGTATTTTAAAGCAGAGGCTGCCAGACCCTGTTGCTATCTTGCAGGAAACCTCTTTGTTTTTAGGGCTCTTGACAATCCGATAGCCTGGGTACCAGAGAGATCCAGTCTTTCTGCACAAATCTTTCTTAGAGTTGTGAGGATAAGAAGATTTGAGTCAACATTGTCTTCTGTCTGGAGATTCACAGATCTCTGACCTCCTCACTGCTTTTAGTCTTCACTAGTTCCCTGATGACGTTCTTTGCCAATCCCATGAGGGGGAAAAGCATCTAACTATTTCCCTGTGCTAAAACCCCAACAGAGGCTGAGACCTCACTTCTACCCAGCTGCCTGTGAAATCTAGCAGCCATTAGGCCTTTGAGAGGCAGATGGCCTAGAGCTGAGGATGAAGGAAAAGGAAGCTAGCTGTGTTCCTGTAACTCAACTACTCCTTCTAACGGGCTCTCACACACTGTATCGCTGTTAACTTGCCCTAACCACCTCAGGACCAGCCACCAGACAGTGAGCCTCTCTCCCCTAGACTGCTGAAGTTACTCAATCTAGCCAACCCTAAAATATTCCTCTGCTTCTCCTGTTCTTTCCCTCAGAGACTGCTATAAGGGCGCTTGCCCACATTTCCCCCCTTCTCCCTTTGCCTCCTGACCAACCCTGGCATCCCTCTGTGGCCCTGCGTGGCGTGCTGTGCCTACTCTCTAGGGATCTGTGAATATAAACTTCCTTCATAACAACCATTCGTGTCTGCATCTTACCATACGTGATTAAAACAAACCCCAGGTGCCTGATTACACAGTCTGCATTTCACCTCACAGTAGGAGCTTTACTATAACAATACAAAAGCAAAGCAAAACAAACAAAAAAAACTAGCTCAGAAAAGGCAACATCCTCCCTGTTACTGTTTTTCTTAATGTCTGTCTGGTTTCCTACTTTGGGAAACAAATGATACCGGTACATTGTCATCTCTGTTTTGCTGTAGTGTCAACTAGGAGAATAAAGCTTTCCATCTTCATTGTGTAGCATTACTGAAGACCTCAACAGACAAGGTTTTTAGTAGATAGAAGCTCTTGTCATTTTCTTTGAGCAGTTTTTAAATTTATCTTTGAAGTGATCAGATTTTGCTCCAGTCCTATAGTATTTTCCAGTTTTCTTTTCTAATTCTGAGCAGCCCCTTTATCTTTAACTGTCATATATATAGTTCTAATTATTGCAAGTTGAGTCTTATTGAATTGCTCCTTTTCCATCCTTTCATTGAATTAGTTAATGAGGAGATTAGTGATTTCTTCTACAAGGAAAGGGACATGGAGAGCTTTGCCCTTAGCTCATCTCTTGTGAGCTAAGATTACAAGAAGCTTTCATGTTTATCTACTGTGAGTGGGTTTATTACCAAAAAACTTGCAGGCAATTCTTTTTTTTCGGGTGTTTACATTCTGACGTCACTGCTGGAGTGATTTGCCTCAAGATCATGAGAGAAGATGCTCTGAGCCCCCAGAAGATTTGATTGCTGTGTCAGGAGAGGGCCACTCTGGTGGTCCTTCCACAGCCTTTATCTGTCTCTTCCATTTCGGATTCACTGAGGTCATGTGGTGCGTCACTATAGATGTAAGATTACCCTGAGTGTTTTTGCCACGCCACGCCACGTTCCGACCAGTCTTCAATGAAGTGCCAGGTGTCAGAACCATCAAATTGCACTGTTTGGGGGGACAGTCTTGGTTATAAACTTTATCAAGTGATAGATCAGAAGGAGCAGTATTACTAATGATATCAATGTCAATATCATTTAGTTCAGAAAGTAATTGGCTGACAGTTACTAAAAAAGGTATGCTGCTAAATAGATAATATATTCACCACCACATTTCTTTTATCTTATCCTTTCAAAAAAATTCAAATTTATTATTTAATTTAAGGAGTTGCCTGTCAAGTGATTGGAGTTTTCATGGGGAGGATGCTACCAAGGGAATTTTCAAAACATTGAGAAAATTTAGATTACAGTTACCTATTTGTTTTCCCAATGAGGAGACTGGTGTATAAAAATGGTTAACTACTGTCCATTTCTAATCCACATAGATTCTGGAGTAGGAGTTTTGATGGTGTGACCTGGCTTGTCATTTTGAATGTCAAGACACTAAGTCTGGAGAGAATCATAGCTATGCTCAAACATAATCATATTTGGATATATGAGTATTATTATCCTATCCTATCCTATCCTATTCTATCCATACACTGTATAAGCCGAAGTTGATAGAAACACACAAGTTACAAACAACCAAGCCTAATTTGAAGCAATGAAGAACAGGCTGTCAAGGAGGCTAGCAGCATCATGAGGAGATGGAAATACAGCTGCAGATGCCTCGTTCGATGTCTTAAAACTAGAGGGTCCGCCTGCAGAGGCACGGGAGCAGCTGAATGTGCTGTTCATTGACGTGGGTGGAATCACAGGCTTCTCTCATCTAGTTGTGACTGAGCCAGAACAAGCTTTCTTGTGCCCCTCATGGGTTTGTTGTGTCATTCCCTTTTCCGTTTCTTCTGTTTTGCCAACTCATATTCTTTTGAGCACTGTTGAAATTAAACATGTCATGACTTACCATAGGATTATAATTTGCATACAAATTATGCCCATCCGGTCCACAGCTGCTGGGACAGCAGTTGGGTGGCTGCTGATCCCAGATCATCATGCCAGGCTACGGGACACTGGCTGAATGAAGCTCCCCGAGAGAGACCTAGCTCTTGCCCCTTGCCCACCCCGTTCCTGCGTCTCCCACCTGGTGGGGAAGGGTGGGAACAAGAGCCCAGGCACGTGTTATGAAGTCCCATTGTGAAGGTCTCTGATAAACTACAGAACGCCTGCTCATCTGCAAATTACAAAGTGTTGGTGTAACTCAGGACTACATGACCAATTGGAGGATTCCCAGTGACAGCTACGAGACTGATAGCAATACTTGATTCCCCACTAAAGTGCAGTCATATTGATCTAAAATGTAAAACTTTGCTCTCTGCTTTCGATGCAATTTCCTTTTCTTTTAGATAAACCACTTCATACCAAAATGTGTCACTATTCTGCCCTAATGGATGTGTAAGATTTATACTAATTCTGAGTATTTCAACTGCTGAACCTGGAGTTGAGTGAAAGCTCACATTTGAAGACATCTAGTAAGGAGCTAAAGAGAGAAGAAAAGTCACCCACGATTAACATAGTAAGGCAAACCAGAATTGACACAGTGCAAAATGAAATAAACGGTTTTTCTTGTATAAACATTTTTAAGTATATTCATTTCGAAGCTCAGGATCTATTTTCCATATGGCCTGTGCCTTCCGGCAATACAACATTAGCAAAATAGCAGTCTGGGTGGCCAACTGGTCCATATAAAAGTGTCCCCAAGTCTCTGAAGTTCCTAAGAGGGTCTCTGAAGCTGGCACTGCTAAGAGTGTATAACTTCTCACAATAGCTCTATGATGGGAGTGTTATTATCACCTCAATTTTATGGATGAGGAAATGAAGACCCAACAAAATAACTTGTTCAAGGTTACCAATCTACAACGTAACAACTAGTACTTAAATCTAAACTATTTCACAATACTTGCCCAGGTGCACCAACCCCCAAATTTGGCAATCATTGGAGTCCTCCTTCTCATTTAGACTCCTTATTCAATGTCACCAAGTCCTGTTCTTTTTATCTCTATAATAGTTTTTCATTTGTTCTTACTTTTTTATTACTACTGCTCCTGGCCTCATTTTAGGACGTTTCACTTCTAGCCAACATTACTCTCATTCTAATAAGCTTGCCTCAAATTTTGTCCTATTTCCAATCCATCCTTCATGTTATTGTCTGAGGGGTTTTATTTTAATAATACAAATAGAGCCAACCCTACCTCTTCCTTTCTTAAAAGTCTTTGTTAACTCTCCATAGCCTTCAAAGTAAGTTCAGACTCTTAATATGATACACTCTTGTTTAAAATAAAAGTCCCTTGGAAACCTTCCTTCCTCTCTTTCTCATTCTGGTCCAATTCTACCACCAGCTCCTCTACCCAGTTGCACAGTCTCTATATGAATCAGGGTCAAAACTACCATCCAAGCAATTCTGGTCACAGAATTACCAACAATTCTCTATCTTTGAGACTAATTTTTCAAAATTGTACTTTTAAAGCACAAAGTTTTTATTAACTATACTTAAGGAGGATAGATATGTATATGCCTAAATATTTCTTGACATTTTTCTGTAGCTCTGCAAATGTATATGTTATGAATGCCTGGGAATTCCATTTTCTCTTTCTGTAGTGAAATAGGTAATGGGTGTTTAGATTACTCTGTGTTTTGGTAAGTAATCGTGCTTGTAAAATACATGCTGTATAAAAAGGCCTTTTTTACTCCCTAGAAGTCATTTATTTCACTGTGTGGAATTGTTCATTTTCAGCCATGACTATAAGACTTGATATAGAACACTTAAATATAGTCAAAACATCCTCTCACTTTCTAGGCTGTCTTCTCTGTCCTTTTGAAGTCCTGCTGTGACCAATGAAATGGGGTGGAAATGGTGATGTCAATTTTAATCAGTAGTTTTAAGAGCCTTTATGTGGTTTCACAATTCCAGCAATGTCTAGATCCAGACTTCTTTTTCAGCCTGGACTCCAAGATAAGAGGAGGTAGTCAGAATTTTAGTCAACCTTCAGCTAATATGTAATGAGGGTAAGAAAGAACCCTTTGTTGTAGCAAGGCGCCAAGATTTTTGGATTGTTTGTAACTCCAGCATATCTAGCAAGCGTGGACTGATACACCTGGGGCTTTGGTATTTTCCTGCTCCATACTCCACCATGTGGATTATTTACATATTCTCGTCCGTAATCTTTTAAGCACCTTTGGTTGGCTTCTATATGCACCATCATAGGCTTTTAGCATATAACATCGAAATTCAAAGTGGGGACACGGACTCTCAAAAGTCTTAGGTTTGCAAGGGCCCCTAATGTCATTTGGTTGGGTTCCTTATATGTCAGTTGAATATTCTATGTGATATCCCTGACAAAGTTCTGCTTAAACAACTCCAGTGGTTAGAAACTCACTCGTTTCCAAGTTATTCTACACTGGTTCAGAAAGCTTAATGTTAGGAAATTCTTCCTTACTTACATTTAGTGGAATTTTGTTTTCCCCTAACTTCATAGACAATGGTTTTAATTCTACTTTATAATCATATGCTTCTCTCCCCTCTCACTTTGTCCGCTCTCTTGTAGACTGGTTCTGGATCATTCAAATTTCGTTTAGGTCATGGTTTAAATTTCTCATCACTAACACAGGGAAGGCCATGCGAAGAAATAGGGAGAGGCAAATTAATACATCCCCTATTATCTGACATGCAGCTATTTGTCTAGACCACTGGTTCCCAAGCTATAGTACACATGCTTATGGGGGTACATCCTAGGCCATTCAGGACTATGCAAAAAATAATCAGTAATGCAAAAAAAAAAAAAAGAGGAAGAAGAAGTAAAAAAATGCAAAATGTTAGTTATGGAAAAATAAATGTTAAGTTTGAGTCACCGTTAATGGAGACACTTCAAAATTAGATCACATTAGTGAATGATGATTGGTGGCTATAAACGCTTCCCCCAAACCACTCTTTCACCAATCATTATGCACAGTTTCAAAGCAATTCACTTGTGACGTTTCTAGAACTTCTCCAAACATATATACATCTGGAGCCCAGATTGTTTGATTAGTTTAGCTATTGACTAACTAAAAGTAAGTGCATTGTTTTTAATCATGATTCTTTTCAAGTAGTTTTTATATTTAATGTTTAACAAAATTTCAGTTATTATGGTCAGTGATGTTTAAGTGTGTCAGTTATGGATCAGTTACTGAAAACAGAAACAGTTGAAAAACCAAAACTTGGTGATGCCGGGATTACTCAGTGGGTTGAGCACTCACTTCGCAGACCTTGGGTTTGAGGATCAAATCCCAGCCCCGGCTCGTGCAGAACCATATGCTGAACTGGGGTGTGCCCCCAGTTCAGTTCTTGCCGGGGCCCATGTGGAAGACTTCCGGCCCAGTCCCTGCCCTGTGCAGCCTCACACCCACCTGTGGAGAGAAACTGTATCGAAAACTAATGACATACTAACTATAGAGACTGTTCTGAGCCCCCCCGCCCCCTGCTTTCTGTCTCTGTCTCTGTCTGTCTGTCTGTCTGTCTGTCTGTCTCTCTGTAAAATAAAAATAAAAATAAAACACACAATAAAAATAAATCTTTAAAACAAAACAAACTTGCTGTGGATTATAACCCATCACCAAGTACTTCTCAACATGTGTCTGCAGCTATGAGTACACCCATACCAGGAGACAGTAAAAGGTGCGTGCCTCAGATGCTTCACAGAAGGAAGGGAAATACTCTGAAGAGTATGTTAAATATGGATTTCATTTGTAGGGGATGATTACTGCCCCAAGCCTTTGTATGTTGTGTGTGGGGAAATATTATCCAATGGTTGTATGCAACCCTCTCCACTCATGCAACATTTAGAAACTAAACATCCTATGTATAGAAACAAAGAAATACATTATTTTTGTACTTAGGAAAGCATCCAACTGTTACTTCATATGTGATATGAGGAAAGGAAGACAATGAGAATACAATTGAGGCTTCATACTGTATTGCTTACTGCATGGCTAAATGTGTTAAAAACCACACCATAGCTGAAGACTTACTCTCTCCTCGTATTAAGGATACCCTTTTTTGTATCTTTGGGAAAGAACATGTCTGCAAAATCAATACTGTTTCTTTTTCAAACAACACAATGTCTCAAATAATTCAGGAAATGTCTGATGATGTTGAAGTTGTCAAAGTAGAATTAGAAAAAGTAAATTATTTTTCACCCACAAAGATGAAAATGTAGATGTTGCTGATTTATCTATTTTGCTCATCATCACAAGGTACTTGGTAGGAAATGAAATCGAGCAAAACCTGTTGCTTTGTTACCCACTGACAGAACGTACTACAGGCAAAGATATTTTTAATGCGATCAATGGTTATTTCATTGAAAAGGACATTAGCTGGTGGAATGGTTGTGGTGTACTCACTGATGGAGGCAAGCCTCTGTCAGGTTGTTTCATAGGACCACATGGCCGAATTTAAGAAGTAGCTCCCCATGTACCATGGAGTCACTGCTGCATTCATTGACTAAGTCTGGCATGTTCTGAAAGATGTTCTTGGTGAGACTGTAAAAGTTGTACATTTTATGAAGTCACAACCATGAAAACTGCAGATTATTTAAAGCACTGTATAAAGTAATGAACAGCATTCACAGCACATTACTTTTGCATATGGAGGTAAGATGGTTATCTCATGGCAAAGTACTTACACAGATGTTTAAACTAAGACATGAAGTCCAGGTATTTTTTGAAAACCATGGTTTCCTTCTTGCTCCAAAGTTTCAGGACAGTGATTAGCTTCAAAGTCTTGCATGTGTATCAGATATTTTTCTAGAAATAAGCAAACTCAATTTGGGACTTCAAATTGAAGTAGCTACCTGTGGTAGCTCAACTACTATATTCAAAGTAACCAACAGAATTGAGTGAATGATTAAAAATACTTGTCTTTTGGAAAATGAGTATTGAAACAGGTCAGCCTGAAGTTTTTAAAACTGCACAACTTCTTATCTGAGAATGACTGGCACATGTCCCAAAATGTGGAAGAGAATATTTATTGTAAGTCACTTGGAAGGTCTTAAAGTGTCCTTTTATAAGTACTTCCTTCAATATGGAAAAGAAAACAACTGGATTGCAAATCCCTTTAAGGAAGAATTAGTCAAAGAAACTGAACTATCAATCAACGAAAAAGAGCAGTTAATCGACCTATCAATCAATTCTTTCAATACTGATTTTGAAAGACAGCATCTTATTACCTTCTGGGTAGATGTCAGTGAGGAATAGGAACAGCTCACTGGGAAGGCATTCAAATACCTCTTGCCATTTACTAATACCGAACTAGTGAAGAGAGCTTTTTCTTCTTACACCTTCATAAATAATAAGTACTGCAACAAGCTTAATGCAAGTCCAGATTGAAGATTGTATCTTGCATTTTCTCAGCCTGATTTCAAGAAATTAAGTGCATCAAAGCAAGTTCAAAGATCTCACTAACAATGTTTCAGTCAACCGGTGATCTGCATAATATTTATTACAGACTTCAGATAACACAAATATTATTAATAATAAATTTAAAGTGTGTTAAATACTTGATCATTATTATCAGTATTTAACTGTGTTGTGAATATTATAAAATTAAATCTGTGGTTTGTATGTTTAGTGTAGTAATTTTTCTTTCTTAATATATCACCTTGTTTCTACTATTTTACATTAAGATGGGCACTGAACAAAAGTGTCAGTATTTAAAAGCAGCTGTTTTTAAAACAAGGAGTACAATTTATAGAACTGGGTTTGAAAGGGGTACACCAGTGGGAAAAGGCTGGGAACCACCGGCCTAGACAATGCCTTCTTTTTCATCTGTCAATAGGGTCGATCAGAAGCCACTTGCTTTCAGCTGCCATGACCAGCAATACACCTTCACTGTTCTGCCTCAAGGGTCTAGCAACTTTCTAGCCCTATGTTATAACTTGGTTTGCAGGGATCTTGACTGTCCTTCCCTTCCATGTATTACACTAGTCCATTATTGGGAACCTTTTGCAGATTGGACCTAGTGAACAAGAAGTAGCAACTGCTCTAGAGTTATTGGTAAGATGTTTGTGTGCCAGAAAGTAGGAAATCTATCCAATAATAGTTCAGGCACCTCTGTCTCAGCGAAGTTTCTAGAGGTTCGGTGGTGTCAGACATGCTGGACTATCCTTTGTAAGGTAAAAGATAAGTCGTTTCATCCGGCTGCTACAACCAAAAAAAGAGTCACATGTCTAGCAGGCATCTTTGAATTTCGGAAGTAATATAGTTCTTGTCCGGATATGTTACTCTGGCCCATTTACTGAGGGGCCTGCAGAGCTACCAGATTCGAAAGGAGCCCAGAACAGGACAAGCCTCTGTGACACTTCCTGTCAGATGTGTGAGCTACTCTGCCACTTGGGCCACATGATCCAGCAGGTCCAATGGTGCTTAACGTGTTCGTGACGGATCTGGATGCTGTTTGGAAATTTTGGCAGGTAGATCCCTATAGGTGAAGCAAACGGACAGGCCCTTAAAACTTTGTAGCAGAGCCTGCGATGCTCCACAGGTAGCTACTCTCCTTTTGAGAAGCAGCTCTTGGGCTGGTACTGGGCTTTAGTAGAGAATGAACCGTTTGACTATGGGCCCTCTAGTTACCAGGCAACCTGAACTGCCCTTCATGAACTGGGTGTTATCTAACCCTCCAAGCCGTAAAGATGGGTGTTGAGAGCAGCACTTCATAATAAAGTGAGAGTAGTTAGTATACATGTGATTGGCCTGCTCAGGCCCTGAGCGCACAAGTGACATGAAGAAGTGGTCCAAATGCCCAGGATCCCCACTTGTGCTATAGTATTTTGTCTCTTGCAGTCTGCATCCGTGGTCTCATGGGGAGTTCCCTGTGATTAGCTGATGGTGGAAGAGACAACTCAGGCCTGGTTTACAGACGCTTCTGCACAATATACAGGCACCAGCCGAGTGTGGACAGCTGTAGTCCTACTGCCCTAACTCTGGCACATCCCTGAAGGTTAATGATGAAGGGAAAGCCTCCCAGTGCACAGTTCTGGGTAGTGCACCTGCTTGCTCACGTTGCCTAGAAGGAGAAACGGCCAGGTGTGGCCTTATGCAGTGATTACATATGTGATGCATGGGCTCTGACCAGTGGTTTGACTGGATGGTTGGGGACATGGAAAAATGGTGAAAAAATTTGAGAAAGCGATATGTAGCTAGACCTCTCTGAATGGCAAAAAAAAAAAATGTGGCGATATTTGTGTATTTGTGTCCCAGGTAAATGTTCACCACACGATAACCTCAGCAGAGGAGGATTTTAATAATCAAGTGAATATGATGACTCTTTCTGTGGCTATCACTCAGCCTCTCTCCCCAGCCACCCTTGTCATCACCGAATGGGCTCATGTACAAAGTGGCCGTGGTGGCAGGGATGCTGATTATGCATGGGCTCAGCAACACAGCCTTCCACTCACTAGGGCTCCTCTCGCTAGGACCACTGCTGCATGCCCCATCTCCTAACAGCAGAGACTACCAGTGAGCCCCCAAGATGGCAATTTTTCCCAGGGTGGCCAGCTAGCTACCTGGCAGCAGGTTCATTACATTGAACTGCTTCTATCATAGAAAAAGCAGCATTTTGTTCATACTGGAATTGACACTTACATTGGATACATATGTGCCTTTCCTGCATGCAGCACTTCTGCGAAAACTACCATCTGTGGACTTGCAAAATATCTTATCCATCAGCAATGATATTCCACAGTGTTGCTTCTGATCAAGGAACTCACTTCACAGCAAAAGAAGGGCAGCAGTGGGCCCAGGCTCATGGAATTCACTGGTCTTCCATGATCCCCGCCCCAGAAGCAGCTGGTTTGATAGAACATTGGAATGGCATTTTGAAACTTCAATTATGGCACCAATAAGGTAGCAATACTTTACAGATTGGGGCAAGGTTCGCCAGGAGGCTGTATATACTCTAACTCAAAATCAACTATTTTGTGCTGTTTCTTCCATATTTAGGATTATCTCTTGGTATTCAGGCCTTAGAATTCAGACAGGATCTACACTACCATTTGCAGGAATCGGAGGTGAAAATGGGAGTGGCACCACTATTACCCTTAGTGACACACTAGCCAAATTTTCTGCTTCTTGTTCTCATGACCTTATGCTCTGCTGACCTAGAAATTGTAATTCTAATGGGAAACAGTGTTTCTACCAGGAGACACAACAGTGATTCTATTGAACTGAAAGTTAAGAATGCTGCTTAATTTTTTTACAGGCAATTTTGGACTTCTCATGCACCTGAAACAACAGGCAAAGAGGAACATTACTGTGCTGGCTGCAGTGATTGATCCTGAGTACCAAAGGGAAATCTGACTGCAACTCCACCAGGGAAGTAAGGAACAGTATGTCTGGAATACAAGAGACACCTTAGGATGACTTTTGGTATCACCATTTCCTGTGATTAAGGTCAATGGAAAACTACAAGAATCTAAACCAGGCAGGAGTAACAGACCAGCTCCTTCAGAAAAGATAGTTTGAGTCACACCACCAAGTAAAGAACCATGGCCAGCTGAGCTGCTTGCTGAGGACAAGAGAATGCAGAATGAGCACTAGAAGTTAGGTATAAATCACAGCGATGACCTTGTGACTCATCACAGAAATGAGGCCTATACTGAGTATTCTGCTTTATTTTGTTATAATGTGTATTGTATTATAGTGTGTGTGTGTGTGTGTGTGTGTGTGTATACATATCAAATATCTTTGTATTCCTTGCTCTCTTATTCCCTCATCATGTGACCTTAAATATATTGACTTACTATCATAATATTTAAGTATTGTTAACCTTATATCATGGTTTTAAGTTATGGAATATCAACAAATATCACTCAAGGCCTTTACCTCCTTTCTGTGTTAGTGCATTTTCATTATGCAGGTTAGTTATATCATATTAGGTAGAATTATGACCTTATGTTGTCTTAATTTTGGAGATTATAATTTAAGGTGATGTGTACAGGTGCCAGGTTGAAAAGGGGTGAACTTGTGATGGTTAATTTTATGTCTCGACAGGGCAAAGTATGCCAAAGAGCTTGTAAAATACTATTTCTTGTGTCTGTGAGGGTGTACACGGATGAGATTAACATTTGAATTGGTAGGCTGAGTAAACCAGATTGCCCTCTCCAACATGGGTGGGCCCCACCCAATCTGTTGCAAGCACATAGAACAAAAGGCAGGATAAGTGAGAATTTGCTCTCTGTACTTAACTGTATGAACTACTAGGACTTTGATCTTTTCCTGCCTTTAGCCTGGGACTTGCTTCATTGGCTTTCTTGGTTTTCAGATCTTTGGACTCAGACTGAACCTACATATACCACCAGATTTCTTGTATTTCCAACTTAAAGACAGCAAAATTTTTCAGCTTCCATAATTACATAATCCAATTTCTTATAATAAATAAACAAAATGTGAGGGTGTGTGTGTGTATGTGGCTGGGTACAAAAATATAATAAAAATCTGACTACCAAATTCTATCCACGTGACCTTAGATTTTCTGTGTCTCATTGCCTCATCTTTAAAATAGAGATAATTACCTTAAAAATCTCATATGCTATTAGATTTAAATCAGATGAAGCATGTGAATTTTTTGAACAGGTTCTGGAGCATAGTAAATGCTCAGTAAATGTTAGCCATTATCATTATAGCAGAAGTGGGTGTCCAGTCCTCTTGATGCCCTCTGATTCTTACTTGCCTCCCCATCAGTAATGTAGTTGTTTGAGGTCTGGAAGTAAGTAGACTAAATGATCACTTCAGGCATCAATCACCTTCGCTCTCACAGGCTTGCTGATTCTCTGGCTCAGCTGAATCCTCTGTCTGGTCTTCTGTTTTGGATGGTCTACCTATAGCTTTCACTACTGGGTTCTCTTGCATCCTGCTATAGTGATTCTCTTGTAGCTACACTGACTTTTTAATTATCAAGTATTTTCTTTGTGACTTATAAGGGACCAATGTCATAATCTATATTCATCCTATGCATCATTTGTCTTTTATAATATTTATGCTCTAATCCTGCATGATCTGACTTTGATGATTCACACCAAATCTTTCTAGAAATCAAAACAAAACAACTTTTCTCTGAAGGCCCAGCTCTTTCTAATAAAAAATTCTCAGTTTCAGACTGTGATGCTTGCTGGGTATTTAAAAAAAATACACTTAGTATTTCTATAAACTTTTTTGTTATAGAACATTATCTGCCTTGCCCCTGAGGCAATGAATATTGGGCCAGTGGATGAAGAATTTAGGAACAAAGACAATCATTTCAAGGAAAGAAAAAAACATTCCCAAATAAGAGAAGTGTGGTATGATGAATTGACCTGATGTGGAAGATACACAATGTATCTGCTTTAAACACATAAAAATGCTGCATAAAATTAAAAGAAAATGGTTTTCAATTTATTCATGAGCTCAAAATTAAGAAAAGGAAAATCCAAAGTGCCCGAAATGCACAGAAATTAGATGTTAGAATGGTGAGTAATAGCGTATGAGGGATCCAGGACTGGATATAGTCCCTAAAAGATGAGAGCCCCAATTGTGACATTTGTGTAAGGAGGCGAATCCATGTCATGGTACCATGCAGGGGTAGTGCTGAGGGCTCACTGGGAACGGTGATTTGCCTCTGTTCTTGTCTTCTTGAAGGAAAGAATCCAGTGGAGAGCCAGAGTTTTGTACAATTATAGGACAGCAAGAAGTTTTATTAGTAAAGAAAGTACACTTCAAGACATGAAACAGACTGACCTGAGAAAGGGAAGCAACCTTCTTACATTGCATAAGGATTTTTATTTCTCTAGGTGGAATTGTCTGCCCCTTCTCCCTCTTGTATGATTTATTTGAAAGAAGCAGAACTATAATGGTATGGTCCTGACAAGCAGCATGTCTATTTGAATAAGTGAGATTTAATTCTTCTTCTGCATTTTTCTGATACCTTCTGTTCTTAATTTATGGGTAGTTGCCAATGGGCCTCCTAACGGGGCTAAGTCCCTTCTTCTCATGCTCATTTCCATCTTTCATAACCCTGTCATCCCCCTCCCCTTTTTCCTGGCTGCAGGAATTTGAAACCCTGAAACCTTTCAGGAGAGGGATAGAGTCTTCTATATCTATTTTCTGCCGAAATGGGCCGATGTCGTAGTCAGGACCTCATCCTCTTGCTCTCTGTCAGGATGAAAGAGGTGTCATTCCCACACTCTGGGCAGGTGGGAGGCAAAAGCTGTGAGCAATAGCATGGAGAGGGGGGTGGTATAAATCCAGGGCTTCTCCTTCCAGAGGAACAGGTTGGAATCCCTGGAGGGCCATCATTTCAAAATGGAACTGTTTTAACTTGGAGGAGGCAGACTTGACAAGTAGATTAAAGGCATGGGCTGAATAGTAGTAGGAGCAATATACAAACTAAGGGCCTTAATAAGGGTAGAAATCAAGTTATAGAAGATAAAATGTCTTTTACTGCATGCCAACTGGATTAAGCTATTGGGCTTTTCTCTGCAAAATTATGAAGTCACTTAGCCTGATTATATATTTTAAAAAATATATTTTCTTCTAGATGACTGGTGGTATCTGCAAGTATATAGGTGCAACAAGTCTTGTTCATAAGTGCACATACACACCCTTGTTCAGCTAACAAGTAATCAAGGCCGGTCAGTTGTCAAGGTAGGTTGACCATATTTCCTTGAAACAAAAATGGGATGTTGGGATGACAAAAATGGAATGGGGTTATACGCTATTTTGTATCCATGAAAAAGCAAGACAATAACAAAAGTTTTTTACATGAACACATTAAATTAACAATTTTTTTTAAATTTTATTGTTAAATTTATTGGGGTGACTTTGATTGGTAATAATTAGATCGTTTCCAGATGTACAAGTCTACATCACATCACCTATGCATCACATTATGTGCCCACCTCCCAGAATCAGCTCCCCCTCCATCACTATATATCTGGTGTCCACTCCCGCTTCCCCCCACCGACAATTACTCTTCAGGCACAGAATTCACACAAAAATTTACATTGACACAGGGGAGGACTGTATTTCACTCACAACGGTACTATGAGTATTTCTCCCATGAAGTAATCTTATGGAGCAAATTTCAGTCTTTTAACACCTTAGTATAAAACTTCTCACACTCCATGACATAATTTTGTTTTACAACTAACATAGCCTTCATTGTCTCAACAGTTAATGAAGATTATTAGGCTTATAAGAAACCTATAATACAACCTAAACTCACTAAAAAAACAACATGGAAAGGAGCGCAAATGAATAACACTAGTTTATTGCATATAAAACACATACACAAAAAATACACTCCTAAATAATACATATACTAATAATATACTTATAAAATAACACATGAGCAGTAAAACAATCTGTATGCCATTACCACACTGAGCACTCTAATGCAGAACTGCAGTGGCCAGACTGCAAAAATTTATACACATACACCAAAAAGAAAAATAAACAAGAACAAAAAAAAGGAGCAAACACCCCAACTGGCACCACAAGCCAGTATTAGCTAATGTCCCAGCACAGAGTCCTGCTGTAATAAAAAACAAACAAACAGACAAACAAACAAACAAAAAACAAAGCCTATAGCCTGTTCAACCTGAAATATGAGTCTGAAAAGTCTGACTTAAACTGGATGTAGAGCAGAAAGAATCTCTATGGGTGGAATGATGGTAGAAATAACAGTAAGACTCACAGTCACCGCATCCCACCCTCCTAACCTGATGGAAGCAAACAGCCAGGTGAGCCTGTTCAGTAGTTCACGTGCATCGAGACCCTCCTGGTGCCCACAGCTGAATGGGGTTCAGCAACTGTCTCTTAAATTCTCTGCAGCTGCAGACAAGCAAGGGGGTGGTGTCTGAGGGTCAAGAAGCCTGGCCCTGACTGGATAAAGTAAATGGAACTTCCTCTTTCATCACACTAGTATTTTTACTGCACATATTGATTAGCACAGAGCCTCATGAGAAATATGCCACCTGCATTCAGATTTTTACAAAATATTAAAAATGGACAAAATTGGCATTTACATTAAAATAACAGGAGAGTCAGAAAATATGAAAATATGGACTGTCCCATTTAAAGTGGTACTTATGGTCCATCTATGTCAAGGACAATATTTGCAAGTGAATTGAGGGACCGTCAGAGATTTGGGAGGTTGTCTCTGGTATTTTGAGCTAGAGCAGCTATGGACTTTGCTAGGTTGGTCAAAGTAGCCTCATGATAAGTGAATCATCCCCAATGGACTGCTAGACCAACAGCAGCCCCGATACTGACTAGGATAGGATAAGTCTTAGGACTCACTTGGGTTGGAAATGAGTGATGTTGTAAACATTTTCTACTTGACTACTTCAATGGCCTAAAAACCTTAAGGATCTTTCAAACTGAGTATTGTCAATTCATGGGTAGGCTAGCACTACACGTGGTTGGTAGTAGACTCCTTGAAGTGACTTTTCACTGGGTAGCTCATTTTGAAGAGGACCAAAGAGGAATAAATACCCAGGGTGGGGCATCAGCTTGAAGGGGGAGGAGGATTCAAACCATGTGACCAGGCATGATCCCCAAGGGGGAATACCTTGCATCATGGAGACAAGAGGCCGCCCTCAGTGCGGCAGCCCTGGGTCCTGCTGGTATCCTTCCTGCTTTTGGAGGAAGGTAGTGAAATTTCCAAGATACTGTTTCAAGTCCCTCCTCATACATGCACCTGTTTGGGGGCTTATATTTTGGCTATTATTGTGAGCTTTGTGGCTGCTGGACATCAGAGGGTAGTATTTGGAGTGCACCTTTTAGAAAAGTTAAATGTTATGGGGGAATAGGAGGACTGGACAGTTGAAATGTAGTCTCATTTTTTATATACAAGTTCTGACAATTAAGTTGGCGAACTCATCCCGAAAAGGTGCTATATACCTCATTGCTGAATATCACTAAGGTCACCTTTGAAGTGCTCCCCTTGGGAATCTATGCACTGATGCCATTGCTTAGTCCACCCTTCAAAGCAACTTTGTTGTTTGTTTAAAAATTTATTTTATTGTTTTTTGACAGAGACAGAGAGACAGAGAAAAGGGGGGAGGGTCCAGAGCAGTCTCCACAGCTGTATGTCATCAGTTTTCCACATGGTTTTGTTCCACACAGGTGGGTAGGAACTGCGCAGGGCAAGAACTGAGCTGAGGGCCTCCTTCATGGGAGGCACGCCCCCTCGAGCCAGGGGCTGACCCAGGGGTCCAGAACCAAACTGGGGACCTTCTGCATGGGAAGCACACCCATGTCCAGCATATGAGGCATCTTGGGCCAGGGCTGGGTTTCAATCCTCAGTTCCCAGGGCTGCAAAGTGAGCACTTAACCCTATAAGTCATCCCAGCTTCCCCCAAAGCAACTTTGAAACTCTTTTTCTAGAATGACCAGGACCTGTTGTCATATTACCCTTGATGTCCTGAATGCCATCAAAATGTCTTCCTTTCAATGTTTCCTTTATCCTTGGGTAAAGAAAAAAGTCATTGGGAGCCAGATCAGGCGAGTAGGGAGGGTGTTCCAATACAGTTATTATTTTCCTTACTAAAAACTCCTTCACAGAAAGTGCCACATGAGCTGTTGCCTTGTCGTGATGCAAGAGCCATGAGTTGTTGGTGAAAAGTTCAGGTCATTTTTGTCTAGCTAATCCAGGCAGCCCTTTCAACACTTCCAAATAGTCAACTTGGTTGACTGTCTGGTTGGTAATACTTCATAATGAACAATCCCTCTGATATCAGAAAAGAGCAAGGAACATCATTTTGACTCTTGATTTGGACTGATCTAGTCATGGAGAATTGGCTGACTTCCATTGGGCTCTTTCACACTTTGTTTCAGAGTCATATTGGTACACCCATGTTTCATCACCAGTGATAACATGGCTCCAAACATCATCTTGCCTTTTCAAAAAGTCTTGGCAAACTTCAACTCTCCTTTGCTTTTGTTCATCGGTGAGCTCCTTTGGGACCATTTCTGCACACACCTTTCTCATGCCAAGATTTTCAGTGAAGATTTTCCTGTTTCTCTGTATCTGTGTTGACTCAATCTGCTATGCTTCTCACAGTCAGCTGATGATTTTGACACACAATTGGACAATTTTTTGCAATGCTTTCATCAGTTCTGCTCATTACTGGCCACCTGACCTCTCTTCATCAGCGACTCTTTCTCTCCCCTCAGAAAACATTTAATCTATTTGTACACTGCCATTTTCACGGCATTATCCCCATAAATTTGATCTAACATGTCCCTGATTTCACTTCCACTCTTGCCAAGTTTAACAAGAAATCTAATGTTTGTTCATTGCTCTAATTCAAGCTCCAACCAAGCTCCAACATTCTCACAGTGGCACAAAAACACACAATAACATACTGTACTCAGTAAGACACCACCACACCACATGATTCTGAAAAGTACTTGAGTCAGTTTTTATTACTTACATAAATTCATGTAAGCATTTAAAATTTTTCTTTAAGCCAACCAAATATAATCTGGTAATACTATCTGGTGTTTAGAGCCTATCACATATAAACAAACACAGATAGCAGAGATTACATATATAAACAGGACTAGCAACCATTGTGCAGAGGATTTAAGATTTTACATTTGCCCTTGACGGTTCTATGGGGGCTGGAAAAACAAGGGGTGGGGATGTGTTTGGCTTGTGAGATTAGCTGCTGTTTTTAAAATGCCCGCCCCCCCCCCGCCCCTTTTCTAACCTTGTCCTCAGGCAGTAGCAGCTGTGTTTGTATTTCTGACTATCTGCAAGATCAAAGGGAACCGAGAGTCAGAACCAGAGGGGTCCTCACAGAATTAAATCCTCTGAAGTGAGCAGCTGAGGGGCTATTGTTTCCGTTTAGCAGAATGTAGCCACGCAGGGGTTCTGAGGGCTGGAGTTCTGGTTACTCTTCCATAAGAAAAGGCACGGTGGACGGCAGGGGAGTCGGATGCCCCCTTCTCTGTTCCCCATCTTTGAAATGTACCTTCGAAGGTTGAGCGTCCCTCTCCTCAGACCCTGCGACGGGCCTGTTCCCACGTGCGCAGCTGCGGGAATGGGGCGCATCTGACCACGAGCTAGGATCTCGCGCGCCTCTCTGCGCGCCTGCCTGACAGGGGCCCTGTCTTCCCCTCCCTTTGTTGTCCCCCGCCCGGTCTTTGTCCCCTGCTGGCTACATTCAAAGCGGCTGTTGCCGTGACCTCTTAGGCAGACCCTGTTACCTCCTCGCTGATGTGTAGCCCTCCCACCTTTCGGTGTCTGCCCACATTTCAGAGAGGACTTTTCAGGCAGTGGGTAGGACGCAGAAACCAAGACCAGGTGGGCCAGGCCCCGGGCAGAGGCGTCTGCCAGCGCCCGTCACAGGGAGGGGACTCCCGGCAGTGAGGGTTGTGCAGACGCGGCAGGAAAAGCGTCCAGCGGGACAGAGTGGGGGTGGAGGGCCTTTCTGGTCGCGTTCCCAGAAGCGCTGGAAACGTTCGCAGAAGTGACGACCTGTTGCGCGAAGACGACGCCAGACAGGCTGGTCGGCGGCGAGGTGGCGGCGGCGGGGCTGGGATGTGCTCACGGGGGATCCGCTGAGGGGGCGCAGGCAGGCCGGGAGGACTCGCCGCGGCCGCGTGCAGCCTTGCGGCGGCTCCTCGCGTCTGCGCCTCCCGGGCGGCTGCAGCCGAGGCTGAGGCCTCGCGCATCGCGGCGCAGCTGGCCTAGTGCAGCCCAGGTGCCCGGCAGGCGGGGGAGCCAGCCCCGGACCCCGAAAGCCAGAGCTTTGATGTCTGTTGCAGAGACCAGGCAGGCAACAAAAAGGCCCAACCGCACAGGGGAGGCGCAGCGAGAACGTGGAAGGAACCACCTCTCAGGAGACTCTTCTGTTGGGGGGTTGCTGCAGGGAGGCAATGGAAATGGGGGCCTAGTTGCTGGATGTATTCTTCAGATTGACAGGGCACCTTATGGATCCAGGACCCATTTATTCCGGATCCATGACCCATTTATTCCGTCCTGGGAGTCTTCTAGCAGGGGACACCCTGAGGGTGTGTAAATTGCTTGTCCTGGCCCTCGACATTGCTAAGACTTACCAGAGTGGTTCAGTCGTGGAAATGAAGAAGGTAATGGGAGCAGGTCAAGTGAGAAGCCCCAGAGAGCAAGTGGACTAGGAAGTAGGAGAGAGACCAGAACCAAGAAAGCTGAGAGACCTCCGCCAACTAGGTGCTAGTCTAGAGAATTGCCCTGGGATGCTTGTAAACGGTGCCCCTACATGTTGCACGGATCTGTCTTGTGCCCTGTACGACTTAAACCTAGATTCCCAGACTGTGACCTAGTTATCCTGCCACGGGAGACTTCTTTAAAGTGGCAGTCACCCTAATGGCATTTAAATATCATTCCCACGCCCACCAAATTATGTGGCTAATGGTAGCTTAGCCATAGACAGTAATTAAGTAAATATGGAAGGTAAGAGAGGGATAGAAAGGGGAGGGGGGTACTTGAATTTGGCAACCTAGTTACGGCACCAAAAGATGTTAATGAGAATGGTGATTTTCCTCTGTTCTTGTCTTCCTGAAGAAAAGAATTCAGCCAAGAGACAGAGTTTTGTACAGTCATAGGACAGCAACAAGTTTTATTAGTAAAGCAAGTACACTTCAAGACATGGAGCAGGCTGACCCAAGAGAGGGAAGCAGCCTTCTTACAGTGCATGTGGGTTTTTACTTCTGTGGGTAGAATTGTCTCCCTCTCTCCCTCTCTTGTGACATATTTGTAAGAAGCAGAGCTATAGTGGTGTAATCCTGAGAAGCAGGATGTATGTTTGGATAGTGGGATTTCCCCTTCCTTCTGCATTTTGCTGACACCTTATCGTTTTGATTTAGGGGCAGCTGCTAATGGACTTCTTAACGGGCTGATTTCTGCTCATTTCTACCTACCCTATCAAGGAAGCTACATAAAACTGGGCAAAACTATGTGTTGCTGTCTCCATGTACTTTTCAATGGCTCAGAACAACAAAACCAAACCATTACATTTTGCTTTTTGCCCAAGGCCTCGGATGAAAATAAAATCCCAAGGGAAAAATCTGAATCCTCAATCTGTACCAAATACAGAAGCAATAGTTGCTAGTTAGCAGAGACATAAATGTATGGGCACACCAAGCAAGCATTAATATTCCTAGCATATATGTGATAAGATTTCAGCATTCTTGGGTCATTATATTCTTCAAAAATTGAGAAAAATATTAACTTTAGACTGTGATTTTAAACACGTAAGGTTTTCCAATAAAGAATAAAATGCTGTTATACTCCTGTGTAATTGTCCTAAAATTTTATATAACAGCAATGAAAACCCATGTAGTACCAGGAAAAATAGAACAGAAAATGTACAATTCTTTGTGAAGAAATTTATAAAACTTATTAAGGACCAAATAGATAAAGAAAGATACCATGCTCATGGGTAGATTCAATATTTTGAAGTATCAATTATCCTTCAAATTAACCTGTAAGTACAGTGAAATTGAAATCTAATTCCAAAGGCTTTTCAACAGAACTTAGCAAGCTGATTATAAATTGGATGGAAAAGTAAAAGTTTGAGAAGCAAATAGGAGAATGCAGGCTGTCAGTAATCAGGACTTTCAATAAAATTGTAGGAATTGAAGTACAGATATATGGAACCAAATTAAAAACTCAGAAACAGATGCATAGGTATGTAAAATTTTTGTAAGTGGCAAAGGTGAAATAAACTATTGGTGAAATGATAGGATATTTAGTAAATGTTGCTGAAGAAATATATTTTTACATGAAAAATTTATATATTTACCTACCCTATATGCAAAATATATATATACCCAAAATAGAGTAAAATCACTACATTAAAAAAAAACACCTTAAAACTCATGAAAAAAAAAAACATAAAAAAAATAACATGAGGTGTTTCTTATATGTGAGGTTAAGGGTTTTAGAATTTTTTTGTGCATGCTGAGGAAGACAGGAATGACATAACACCTGCAGAAGACAGATGTACCTTAGAGAATGACAGTGGGTTATTCTAAATTAATCAGGTGTTCACTTCATCTGAAGCTCCTCTTTCATATGAAGATATTTAGTTAGTACAAATCAGCATACTTCTGTACCTTATATGCAAGTTGTTAAACTAGCATACTGTTATTCTCTAAACCTGCTAGTAAAACCATCAGAAAGAGTTTATTTTCAGTTACTAGGGCCAGCAATATACCTTCAATGTTCCTACCTTAAGGTTATAGCATCTCTTCAGCTCAGGCCAACCTCTAGTCCTCAGGGACTTTAATTACCTCTGCATCCCATAGGACTTTATTGTGGTCCATTTTATCCAGGATATCATGATGATTGGCCTGGTATGCAGGAAGCAGAAATTCTCATAGATATTTGAATCAGATGAATAAATGTCAGGTGGTGTAAAATAAATTCACAAAAATCAAAGGTCTGACACTTCAGCAAATTTCTAAGATTCCAAATGTCTGGGGCATGTTAAACTATCTCGTCCAAAGTGAGGGACAAGTTGTTGAATCTGGCCTCCTTACTACTAAAAAGGAGCATAATTACTAGTGGGCCTCTTTACATGGGGCAGGTAATCCATATACTCATCTGGGTATGGTATTCTGACTTAATTTCTATGTAATTGGGAAAGTTGCCAATTCTGAGTGGGGTACAGAAGAAATGAAGGTGCTGGAATATGTCAGGCTGCCATGCAGTCTGCTCTGCCACTTAGGTAATGTGACCCAGCAGATGTGATGGTCCTTACAGTGGATGTAGTGGACAGGAATACTGAAAGGAATTTTTGACAGATATTTATAAATAAATTGCAGGGCAGACATTTAAGATTTTGTAGCAAAGCTACATATAACTATGTTTCCTCCAAGAAATAACATCTGGTTTATTACTGGGCCCTAGCAGAGATGGAATACTGACTTATTAGATGCCATAAAGTAACATGCAAACTCAGCTGCCCATCATGAACTGAATGTTGTCTAATCCATTGAGTCATAATGTCAGGCATGTGCAATAGCATTCTGTTATAAAGTAGTATGTACGAGGTCTGACAACTAAGTTTGAGAACTCATCCTAGAAAAAGTGCTACCTAACCTCGTTGCTAATTATCACTACTCTCATCTTCTAAGTACTTTCCCTGGGAAGCTATGCATCAACACCAGTACCTAGTCCACCCTTCAAAGCAGTTTTGGAACTCTTCCTGGAGTGGCTGTCATTGCATTACCCTTGATGTCCTGAATGTCAAAAATCTCTTCCTTCAATATTTTCTTTATCTTTGGGTAAAGAAAAAAGTCATTGGGGGAGCCATATCAGGTGAGTAGGGAGGGAGTTCCAATACAGTTATTTGTTTCCTGGCTAAAAACTCCCTCACAGACAGTGTCCTGTGAGCTGATACCTTGTCATGACGCAAGAGCCATGAGTTGTTGACAAAAAGTTCAGGTTGTTTTGGGCTCACTTATTCATGCAGCCTTTTCAGCACTTCCAAATAGTCAACTTGGTTGACTGTCCAATTGGTACAAATTCAAAATTCCTCTGATATCGAACAGGTTATCAACAACATTTTTACTCTTGATTTGGACTGATGGAACTGTTTTGGTCATGAATAATTGGCTCCCTTACATTATGCACTTTGACACTAAGTTTCAAGATCATATTGGTATACTCATGTTTCATCACCAGCGATAACATGACCCAAAACATCATGTTGCCTCTTCAAAAGGTCTTGGCAAATTTCAACTCTCCTTTGTTTTTGTTCATTAATGAGCTCCTTTGTGAACGTTTTTGCACATACCTTTCTCATGCCAACATTTTCAGTTCAGATTTTCCTGTTTCTCTATCCAGGTTGACTTGGTCTGCTATGCGTCTCATAGTCAGCCAACAATTCAGATGCACAATTCAATGAATTTTTGCAATGTTTTTGTCAGTTCTGCTTGTTACTGGTTTCCCTGACCTCTCTTCATCAGTGACATTTTCTCTCCCCTCAGGAAAACATTTAATCCATTTGTACACTGCTGTTTTCTTCATGGCTTATCCCCATCAACTTGGACTGACGTGTCTCTGATTTCACTCCCACTCTTGCCAAGTTTAACAAGAAATGTAATGTTTGTTCATTGCTCTACTTCATGCTTGAACACTCTTGCCATGGCACACAAAAACGTGCAAGAACAATAATGAACACCACTCAGTAAGACACTGCCATATGTCAACACAAGCACAGCTCTGAGACACTGATGTACCAAGGTTATGAAACCTTACTGAGTTGTGTGTACAGTGCTGCCAATGTAAATGCACAGTGGCAAGCTCACAAACTTATTTGTCAGACCTCATGTATGAGCCTCATCTTGAAAGGGTCCATGTGGTACAAGTAAGTTGCATGAGCAAGTAACCCATATATTCATAGTTCTCCCTTGTGCAGTTCCTCCTTTTTATTGAGTATTCCATAATTAGTTGACTTAGGGGAGGAAAAGAGTGTGATTTGCTTATGGTTCTGCATGATATACTGACACTACACAAAAGTAGTCAGTAGACTGTAACAGAACTATAGCCACACTCTGGAGTAGCCTTGAAGGGAAATCCTTCCAGTGGGCAGAACTTTAACTATCTGGTTGATCCTTTTTTATTTTTCCTGTAATACTTGTACCAGCAGAAATCATGGAAAGTAGCTAATGGTTTGGCTGGATGGTCAAGCAGTTGGTAGGAACTCAGTTGGAAAGCTGTTGACAAGGAGCTCTGGAGAAGAAATACATGGATAGATGTCTCTGAAAGTAAAGATATTTGTGTTTCTGGTAAGTCTCATCAAAGACCAAGCTTAGCAGAAAAAGCTTTTAATAATAAACGACATGATGAATAATTCTGTGGCATCAGTCAGCCCCTTTTTCTCGCTACTTCATCCTTGCACAATACAGTCATGACAAATTTTCCAAGGCAGCTGGAATGGAGGTTATGTACTTGCTTACCAACGTGAACTTCTAATCACCGAGGCTGATCTGTCTAAGTAACCTACCAACAGCAAAGACTAACACTGAATGAAGCCCATATGGGACCATTCCTCAGGGGGATCAGAGAACCTCCTGACTGATTGTATTGCCTGTTTCTGTCATGAAAGATGGAGCATTTTGTTCTCACTGTAATAGACACTTATTTCGGATATGGATTTGCCTTCTTTGCCTACATTGCTTCTGCCAAAACCACCATCATCACACAATAGTCCTAACCAAAGAGGTCGTTTTATAGCAAGGGAAGGTTGGCAGTGAGCCACATGGAATTCACCGCTTTTATTACATAATCGATCATACTGAAATAGCTGGCCTGATATAGTGGTGGAATAGCACTTTGAAGACTCAGTTAAAAGCATGACAACATTTTGCAAGCTTGAGTTAATGTCCTACAGAAAATATTATATGTTCTAGATCAGTGGGTATATGATGCTCTCTCTCTCATTCCCCAAAATTTATAGGTCTGGGAATGAACTGTTTGAAATGGGAATGTTTCCACTCAATATGACCGCTAATCAGGGTCAGGACTGAGATGAGATGAATGAAGTACTCATCAAGGGTGCAAAATTTAAGGCAGAACCAAAAAACTTAATCATCAAAATTAATATGTGATGTTTTTCAAAAATAAAAATTAGTGCAAAAATCAAACAATACACAAAAATTTTAAATAATGTCTTTGTTTGCCTTATGACTCTGTTAATATGCAAAGGGAATAGTCATTTCCAAACATCTGAGAGTTAGTGACCCCCTGTGGCCATCACACACCTGCCAGGGGAATATATGAGAGTTAACAATGGCATGCCAACAGACCAGGCAACTTGGAACTACATACATAGTCATGTTTTTAAATGGTAGAGTTTTTAACTTTTTTTGCATATCTTGAAATATGGAGGATGTTTTGACAAGTGTATATAAGGTTGCATATTCCCCCATTTTACAAAGGCATTTTTTTGTGTGTGATCCTCTATGAAAATTATTGCTTCCTGAGTCCATGACTTTGAGCTCTTCTGGTTTAGAGTTCTTAGTTCCCAAGGGCAGCGTATTTCCATCAGGGAACACAGAAGTACATGTAGTTCCATTAAACTAAAACTTGAGATTGCTGCCTGCCTGCTTGGGATTCATTATGAAATGAATCAGCAAAGAAGATAATTAAATAAATTACTGAGATAAATGATTGTGACTATCAAGGGGACATTGTTTTTTTACTATGTGATGGGTTAAGAAGAGTATGTCTGGAATTCAAGAGGTCACCAGGAGCAACTCATAATACTTTTATGTACTGTGATACGTCAAAGTCAAAGGAAAGAACTATTGACGTACGCTATAACATGAATGACCTTGCAAAACATTGTGCTACTTTTAAAAAGCCAGAAGCAGAACACCATATATTGTATGATTTTTTTTATACAAAGTGTCTGGAAAAGGAGAATGTACAGAGTCAGAAAGTAGATTAAGTGTTGCCTGGCTGTAAGGGTGGGAATGAGATTTGTTTCCAAAGAAACACGAGGGATATCTTTGAGATGATAGAAATTATCTGCAATTGAATTGTGATGATGGTTAACTAACTCTGTAAATTTACTAGAAATTATTGAATTGTACACACAAAATGAGTGAAATCTATGGCATGCAAACTATACCTCAACAAATCTGTTTTTAATAAGTCAACAGAAACCTACAACCCAATAGAGACAGAAAACCTAATGGTCCAGGCCCTTTATGAATGAAAGTTTCTTCAATCACCCTCCAAAGAAGGAATCATGACCAGCCAAGAGACTTGCTAAAGACAAATGGGTACAAAAGAAGGTGATTTATAGATATCAATACAACTATATGACCAGCTGTAGAAACAAATACTAATAATTATTTCTTCATTATATTGATATGAGTGTCTGTGCATATTTGAACCAATCCCCCATTTCTCTATTATTTAAAATAGATTATTAATAGTAGTTAGCCTAATATCTCAAAATTTAAGTTAGAGGATACAAAAAAATGTGTGTGATTCAGCTTGAAGTGGAATGAACATGATCCAAAATGTGTGAGGGGAATTTGCATCCTTTTTGGAGAGAGAGATTGAGTGATTTGGGATATATGAGAGATATCTGCATGATGCTAGATGAAAGCATGATATTGCTGTCATCTTTACTTGACCATTAAGTATCAAGAAATATGTGCAGATGTCAAGTTGACAGGTGGTGAACTGTGGCAGCTTTTTACTGTTTGAATTTAGCCAAGCTGGATCTATGTTTCTCACGATTGTGGTGTAGTTCCAGGTTACAGCTGGCCACAAGAGAAATTGGCTCAAAATTTTTATAGTGGAAAAAATTTTAAAGCCACTATTCTTGTGTTCTGAAATTTGGTGTGGGGTGCCAGGCAGTGTTACAGATCTTAGTTCTTGCTGATATTCTGTTATGGGTTGGTGTGGAATACCACCAGGGCCTAAAACTTCTCCAGCTTTCCCGCAACTCTTCTTAGTGTCCTGGGCAAGATACATGTGAAACTTCATGGCAAAGAACACCAGCTTCTCCAGCAGATCTATTGAGGTTCCAGTTGTCTGCATGAAATCCAGTTCTCATGGGTTCCATTTCTTATTGCAAGTTCTAGTTTGTTCTTACTGTCCCCCAATTCTTTTCAGCTCTCTTCAACTGCCAGGCCAGCTAACCTATAGTGACTTTAGGCTCAATATCAAGTGCAAAGGTCGCACAGTCTAGCACAGACTTCTTATTATAACTAGCTTCTACATCGGTGTAAGGTCTACTTCCTATAAGAATCCCTTATTCTATATAACTCATAGTGGCTTTTCTTCTCTGAATGAATGCTGCCTGGTACAAAAATTGTAGCAACAATGCTGGCAAAATGTAACTAATATTTTAATTTAGCAGTTAATTTGTATCATATGCTGTGCTAAGTACTTTACATGATTTATCCCATTCTGATCTTCATAGCAATGCCATAAAGTAGACACTAATTTCACCCATTTTGCTGATGAGGAAGATGAGGATTAGTCATGAATTTGGATTTATTCAGATCCTCTTATTTGAAGCCTAAAAATTATTTTTCTATTTTCTGCAACTATTTGAGCCACATTTTTTTGTCTCTTAAGAAAAAAAAAGTAACCTTTTAATTTTTAGAAAAACAAGATAAACTATGTAAGCTATATGCTCTGTTAATTTTCTAAAATTGTGGTACATTTACACAATGGAATACTACACAGCAATAAGAGAAGATGAAATACAGCCATTTGTGACAACATGGATGGACCTTGAAACATCATAATAAGTGAAATAAATCAGACTGAAAAAATCAGGAAACATATGACTTCACTTGTAGGTGGAATATAAAACTGAAAGTTACAAAGAAACAAAAATTCATGGACACAGTCAATAGTTTAGTGGTTACCTGAGGGTAAGGGGGGAGGTGGGTGGAAGAGTATCAGGGGTGGGGAGGAGTAGGGAGGGGGCATCAAATATATGGTGATGGAAAGAGAACACACTCTGAGTGGTGAGCACATAATTGTAGAATTGTAGAATTGTACACCTGGAACCTATATAATTTTTAGCAACCAATGTCACTCAATAAATTTAACAATTAAAAAAATAATAATAAGCTTAGAATTTAAAAATCATTACTAATGTTTCAAAGGAATCACAAAACTCCCCCTCTGGATCTTTCTGATAAAATGTTTAGGTTTTTAATTGAAGAGGATTCTTGACCCTGTTAAGCCTCAAGAAGATAGCAACTTTCCTTCCATTTAGAAACTGTTTTTCATTATTATATGAAAGCCTTTGATAGTATTACAAAGTGCATGTTGTCATATACTAGCTAATGTAATACTGCAATGAGAATTTCAAATGCATTTTTTTTTCTAGTTCCCTTTAACCAGTACCTAGGCTAACTAATGCCATTGATTTAGACCATAAGGAAGGGTCACTTAAACTATTTTATTTGGAATGTGAGGTAAACTTTCTATTTAACTATTGTCAATTTTCTTATCATGACAAGTTATTTCTTGATATAACATCTACTAAAACTCTAGCTGTACAGTAATCTCCTCTTATTCATAGTTTGTTACCCACTGTCAACTGTTGTCTGAAAATATTAAATGAAAAATTCCAGAAATAAACAATAAATAAGTTTAAATTGCATGCTGTTTTGAGTAATGTAATATAATCTCTATCCCACTCGGGAAGTGAATCATTGGTGGTGCAATGCTTGTGTTCAAGTGACACTTAATTAATAGTGGCACCAAAATGCAAGTGTAATGATGTTGGCAATTTGAATATGCCCAAGAGAAGCCATTCAATCCTTCTTTTAAGTGAAAAAGTGAGTACAGTACAGTAAGATATTTTGAGAGAGACCTCATTCAAATAACTTCTACTAAAGTATATTGTTACAATATTTCTATTTTATTAATTATTGTTAATCTTTTACTGTGCCTAAATATAAATTAAACTTTATTATACATTTGTATGTATGGGAAAAAATAGTATATATAGGGCTTAATATTATTTGTAGGTTCAGGCATCCACTAAATACTTGAGTTAACACATCACCTTATTATAGCATTAGAATATTCTAAATTTGGTTATATACTCACTTTTACCAGTATGTTGTATATTTCCATATGTTTTCATATTATTAATTAGCATTCATTCATTTCTTGAAGAACTCCTTTTAGCATTTCTTGTAAGGCAGATCTAGTAGTATTGCATTTGTTCAGTTTTTGTTTGTCCGGGAAAGTTTTATCCATTAGTTCTGAAGGACACTTAACCAGGTAAAGTATTCTCAGTTGGCAGTTTTTTCTTTTGGTGCTTTGAATATATTAGCCCATATTCTTCTGGCATGTAAGGCTTCTGCAGAGAAATCTGCTGATAGTTTTAATGGGAGTGGGGAGGTTCCCTTGTAAGTTACAAGATTTTTCTCTCATGCCAGGTGGTGGCCACAGAGTGGACATGTTTGTGGGTGAGTCACACAAGGTGCTAGGGTTGCCCATTGAGCCAATTGGGGAGATCAACAGGTAGGGCTTTCCCAGTGGTTCGTGGGTGGACTTCTTAATGGAATACACCAAGCAATTAGTAGGATCCCTGCATGTTTAATGCCATCCAAAGGTTCTGCCTTACCACTCATTCCACATTTTAGTAATGGAGCTTTTCACTTAGTACTCTGGACAAAATAAGAGAGAAATTAACCTCTTTAGCACCACCCATACAGCTGAGGAAGCTACCGGTAGATGCTCTCCCTTCCCCCCACAGGAGAAATGATGGGCCACAGAAGATCTCTCTTGGTCCTAACCAGCACTGCCTTAGGAGAAAAAGTAAAGTCGAAATGTTCCTTTTACCCACTCCAATGTGTTCGAACTTGTATATATACAAGGTCTGACATTAAGTTTGGGAACTTGACACCGTGTGCTTACGTTGACAGCACTGTCCAAACAACTTGGTAAGGTTTCATAACCTTGGTATATCAGTGTCTCACAGCCCTGTTCATGTCAATGTGTGGCGATGTCTTGCTGAGCAGTGTCCATTACTGTTGTTCCGTGTTTTTGTGCACCATCGCGAGAATGTCAGAGCTTGAATAGACATTAATTTTTTTGTTAAACTTGGGCAAAAGTAGAAGTGAAATCAGGAACATGTTTGTCCAAGTTGATGGGGATAATGCCAGGAAGAAAACAGCAGTGTACAAATAGATTAAACATTTTTCTGAGGGGAGAGAAAGCGTCACTGATAAAGAGAGGTCAGGGCAACCAGTAAGCAGAACTGATGAAAACATTGCAAAATTTCCTCAAAATGTGCATCCAAATTGTCAGCTGACTGTGAGAAGCATAGCAGACCAAGCCAACAAGGATGCAGAAACAGCTAGGAAAATCTTAACTGAAAATGTTGGCATGAGAAAGGTGTGTGCAAAAAATGGCCCCAAAAAAGCTCACCGATGAACAAAAGCAAGGGAAAGGCAAAGTTTGCCCAGATGCTTTGAAGAGGCAAGATGATGTTTTAAGCCATGTTATTACTGGTGATGAAACATGGGTGTATCAATATGACCCTGAAACAAAGCATCAAAGTACACAATGAAAGTCAATTCTTCATGACTAAAGCAGTCTGTCAGTTCAAATCAAAAGTCAAAATGATGTTCCTACCCTTTTTTGATATCAGAGGGATTGTTCATTTTGAAGTTTTACCAATCAGTCAACCAAGTTGACTATTTGGAAGTGTTGAAAAGGCTGCCTGAATGAGCTAGACAAAAATGACCTGAACTTTTCACCAACAACTCATGGCTCTTGTATCACAACAATACACCAGCTCACATGGTGCTGTCTGTGAGGGAATTTTTAGTAAGGAAACAAATAACTGTATTGGAACACCTTCCCTAATCACCTGATCTAGCCCTCAATGACTTTTTTCTTTACCCAAAGATAAAAGAAATATTGAAAGGAAGACATTTTGATGACATTGAGGACATCAAGGATAATATGACAACAGCTCCTGGTCATTCCAGGAAAAGAGCTCCAAAATTTCTTTGAAGGGTGGACTAGGTGCTGGCATGGGTGCATAGCTTGACAAAGGAAATAGTTTGAAGGTGACAGTAGTGCTATTCAGCAATGAGGTATATAGCACTTTTTCTAGGATGAGTTCGCCAACTTAATTTTCAGACCTTGTATGTACTTAATATATTTTTTCTATAATTGAGTATTGGGTCTTCTCTTCTAGAAACCTGGACTTCAGCAAAGGCTCTCTTGTCCATGAGGAACTGTTTAAATCAGTGTTGTCCAGGGTCTCCTGAGTTTAGGTCAAGAATCTTTGGAACTGGTTCGTGGGTAACTTCAGCATCCAAAGCCAGGGCTGAGGTCTTTTTGCCTATTATCTGATGCACAGGTGGTAAGAACTCTTCCTGGTCCCATAGTTCTCACAAAGGCATGTTCATTAGTGAATGGAAACCAAAACATTTGTTATTGTGGGGGGATAAAAATGAGGGATGTCTTATACCATCATGATACTGGTGTCACTCCACCATATCTTTAAGATATATTTTAACATCCAATAAAAAAAATTAGTTATCTCTTACTGCTTTTCATTTTAGAATTTTGCTGGCTATTCTCTTGTCTGTGTTGAATTAGAATTGGGATGGGTGAAGATGAAAGATAAACATGGGATTATAGGATAGTTACAGGATTTGAAAGATATGGAAATGATAGAAATTATAAGACTGTGGAGTTGATACTGACTTTTGTTAACTCTTTTCGAAGCCTTGAGGAAGAAAAAACAAGCTTTGGTTATTCAACTATAAATCTACATTTTTTCAACTTACTTGTAGTGTTTAAGGTGATCCCTATCTCCCACAGGCTATATAAAAATTAGACCCAAGAT
Organism: Craseonycteris thonglongyai; assembly: GCA_004027555.1. Lineage (NCBI taxonomy): Eukaryota > Metazoa > Chordata > Mammalia > Chiroptera > Craseonycteridae > Craseonycteris > Craseonycteris thonglongyai. Next base: position 63,886 of record PVKE010000754.1, on the reverse strand, counting down.
CTGTTTGTAAAAATGTCAGTGCTATGCTATAAGGGATTATTCAGCCTTTCCAGGCCTTCAATGTCTAAGATGGCCTTCACAGAAAAAGGATGGAATCCTAAGACCCATAGGCAAGCCTGAGACTAGTATCACCAGAATACTCTGAACAGCAGAATAGACCCCTATGCGTTGTTAGAAGAGAGCAGTTTCCTCTTAGCTAAAAATCTTGCAAGAACATCATTTGAGACATGTGCATCAGAGGTAATCTTGTCTTCTTCAAGACTTAACCTTTTCTACTCTTAATCACCTTGAACAGGAGATGTAGTCCCTGATTGAGGAGGAAATAACAGTCGATCCTAATTTTTCATGGACTCCATATTTGTGAATTTGCCTACTCACTAAAATTTATTTGTAACCCCCAAATCAATACTCACAGCAATTTCATGGTCATTTGTAGTCATATGCATGGCTGTAAAAAACTTGGGTTGTTTGTTGCACAGATATCCAGGTGAGGATGAGCAAGGCCACAATGTGCCTTCTTGTTTTGACACTCATACTTTAAACAAGTGTTATTTTTCCAGGCTATCTAGCACCACATTTTCACATCGGGTTATTATTATTATTATTATTATTATGGTAATTTTGCTATTTAAATTGACATCCAAAGGTAATTCTTAAACACTCTCTAATGTTTCTAAGTACAAGAAAGTGACAACGTGCCTTGCAGAGAAAATGTGTTTGATTAGCTTCATTCAGTTATGAGTTATACAATATTAATGACTCAACCATCTATATCAAACAAGGTGTCTTTAAACAGCAACACACATAAAACAAGGTTGTGAGTTGACCAGTTAAGGAAAATGTTGTGAACCAAAGCTAGCAGAAATCTAACCCTGTACTTATCCTACAAGTAATGGTTCAGTGACTTTATAGAACATAACTACCTCAAACAAGATGATTTGACTTAAGGGAATGCCAGGATGGCTCAGCAGGTTGAGCACTTGTCTTGCAGCCCCAGAGTCTGAGTATCGAATCCCAGTCTGGCTCACATGAACCCATGTGCTGAACCGGGGCGTGCCTCCCATAAGGGAGGCCCCTGGCTGGATTCTGCCCTGCACAGCCCCGTATCCACCTGTGAAATGAAACTACATAGAAAAATTAATGACGTGCAACTATGGAGACTGCTCTGGGCCCTCCTCCTTCTCTCTGTCTCTATCAAAAACAGTAAAAATTTAATCTTTAAAAAAAAATAGAATTGACTTTACCTTACACATAAGAGGAATTTCAGGTCCTGGCTAAATAGTACTTGTGGAAACTAGGGGAACATAGGGTGGTGATAGTAGAGACAGGGAAATATAAGACTGAATAGGGGAAATTTTATTGACATGGGGAGTATACTCATATGCC
>PVKE010000754.1:0-57500 GCA_004027555.1 Craseonycteris thonglongyai | reverse complement strand
AGTGGGGCACAAGTTTACAGTTATTGAGTGCCTACTATAACAGAAGTTATCCTAGGTGTTTTTCATAGATGGTTTACATGTAATTTAATCCATATAACTTTATGTTTTGAAAAACTAGGGCCAAAGGAAATTAAGTAATGTATGTGAAGGTCATAGATAGTGGCCATACCATAATATGAACCCAGATTTTTCTGACTACAAAGCTCACTGTACACCTTTCTCCTTCACTGTACACCACTCTGGTTTGTCACTGTCAATAATAGGAATACAATTTTAATTTAATGGGCCAGATACACCTTGGTCAGAGATGAAATTCAATTTAAAAAGCAGAGATTTCATGAAAGCTCTTGTCCCATCTGTTTGGTGACTTCATAAACAAGCAAATGTTTTGTAAATTTGGGTGTTATTTTTAATCTACAATTACAGTCAAAGAATGCATAGCACAAAACTGAACTAGTAGAAAGTTAGCCATAGTTTCTATAAAACACACTAGTAAAATCAAAATACCCAAAATAGACATATACCTTTTTTTCAGAGAGTGTATTACATAGTAAGAAATGAAAAAAACGTTGTTGGTATTGTTCTCATTTCATATTTTGCCTTTTTTTTTTTTTCTAAATGTTTTCTGTTTGTACTTCAATCCTATATGGGAGATAAGCTACAAGTCTATGCTGGTACTACCGTAGCTCATTTTTGTTGACTTTGAGCAGGTTACTTAACCACTCAACTACTTTAGTCTCCTCATCTGTAAAGAAATACTCAGAACAATGAATACCAAACTTCAGATAATAAATTTTTTATTGAACAAAGGGATCAAAATTATGCCCCACAGGAAAACTTTGTACTGTTCTAGAATGATTTGAACAAGTATTATAACATATTTATAATTTATTAACTATAAAATTACTTCCTCATTTTGGAAATATTATTCTGCTTTTTGCTTAATATTTAATGTGGTACATTTGGTTTAGGGTGTACAATACTGTACAATAATAGAGTATGTCGCCTACTATTAGTACTTGTCATTCAAAATAATCATTATCTTATGATGGTTAAATAAATTCTCACTTGTACTTATTTGATGTAAATTAGAACATAAAAACAAAATAACTTGGTCACATTTCCCAACAATTTTCAACTCCAGCTTATCTGTCCTGTGATTGTAAAGAAAAAACAAGTATTTTTGACACACAGTGTTCTTGGAGGGTGCTTTATTCTAAAAGGACTTGGAAACCAAGTTGATAATAAGTAAAAACTACAAAATAAATAATAATTTACTAACTTTTCCCCTAACTTTCTAATTTCTAAGTGAAGAGCTGATTCCAGGAAGAAAAAGACCAACACTTTGTTCCTAAACCCTTGTTTCTTTATCTGCAAAATGGGGATACTAAAACCTGATCTTAATGAGAATAGAGATTACATTTGTCTCACACAGTGATGGCATATAAACTAGTGCTTTCCCACTTACCATTTGAGTGACCTTGGCTTTGTTACTTTACTCCTTTGAGCTTTTTGTTTTACTCATTTCTAAAATGGGGCAAATATAATTTGCCTTGTTCATGTAGTTTGTTGTGGGGATCAGTACTGGAAAATACAAGGATGATTATTTCCAAAACAATTACTACTAGTAGTGTAATGTTTCCCTGCTAAATAGTGCCACATGTTATTAGATAATATGAGGACTGTCTGGAAAAAATCCAGTCATAAATGTCTCTATTTTTCATATTACATGGCTGGATACTTTCTGAAGAGCCCTTGTATATTACAGTAGACTCTCCATTAATAGGCACTCTCAAACAACTGACACTGTCAAGCAACCAGCAAAAAAAAATTGAAGAAAGAATACTTTAAATAATAAATAAAATTAAATCTCAGCATATTATGCAGCTGCACATCATGCAAACCTGACTTTGTGTAAGAGGCGTAGGGCCTCAAAGCAACCTGATATTTGTTCATTTTTCAAAAATGCTGCACACAAGTTTGCCAGTATAGTAAAATCATGATAGTAAAGCAACATATCTTAGAGGGTTCTTAAGGATCAAATGAGTTACTATTTGTATAGCACTTAGCATACAGTATACATGATGTATATTTGTTACATTGATTTAACAGTATTGCTAATAAGAAATAGCAGGAATAATTTACTGACAAACTTCTACAGTTATTACTGTTATCATCAGTAATGAAAGATAAATATTTTTTTAATTTTGAAAAATTACCTTGGCTTACTTTCAAGTCAGCAGGTATCCATTAAACATTTACTGTACTGGGGACACAAAATAAATCTATGTGCTCTCTCCGGAAGTTACAATCTTTCTATACTAAATTTGGAATAAATACAGCACAAAGTTCAAAGGAACATACAGCAACAACAAACACTGGAGTGTCACATAAATTACCCAATTAATAAAGCTATTCACAAATTTAAATGCTCTAAGACTTTCAGCACCAGGGACTGGCTTTTGGAAGACAATTTTTTCATGGACGCAGGATAGGGAATGATTTTGGGATGATTCAAGTGTATTACATTTACTGTGCATGTTATTTCTATTATTATTACATTGTAATATATAATGAAATAATTATACAATTCACTATAATGCAGTATCAATGGGAGCCCTGAGCTTGGGTTTTGATATGAGTCTGCAAGCAATTGGTTTATTATGGTCTCTGTGCAGTCAAACCTCTCTGCTGATGTTAATCTGTATTTGCAGCTGCTCCCCAGCACTAGCATCACCACCTCAGCTCCACCTCAGATCATCAGGCATTAGATTCTCATAAGGACCAAGCAACCTAGATCCCTCCCACGTGCAGTTCACAATAGGGTTCACAGTCTTATGGGAATCTAACGCCCCTACTGATCCCCTGCTGATCTGATAGGAGCTCAGGCAGTAGTGCCAGCCATAAAGGGCAGCTGCTGTAAATACAGATGAAGCTTAGGTCTCTGGCAAGTCTCTCACTTCTTGCAGTGCAGCCAGGTTCCTAACAGGCCAGACGAGTACCAGTGGCTCCGGGTTTGGGGACCCCTGCCCTAAGATGTATATTAATAAAAACGCAACTACCAATTGGGAATGCATTTATTTTTAAATTTACACAGAAACCTGCTACAAACAATGTTGTTACACAATAAATAAGCTGCAGAAATATAATTTTTCATTTATCTCCACTAGGAATTTCGGACAAAACCTGTGAGCGCAATCCTGCAAAACCACTGCCAGCAAAGACTGCACTGTAACCATCAAAGGGTCTGTGACTGTTGCCTGAGAACCGGGAGGACAACACGGTGGGCTCGGCGGACACCTGGATCTGCAAGGTGAAGAAAGGATCTGAACCGCGATCGTGATTAGGGACGAAGTTGTTTCGCGGCTCATGCCGACCTGTCCTAATGGTTCGGAGGTGAGAACTAGAGATGTCCCCTCGCAAGTGATCTACCCGACAGTGCGGCTTCCACCCGCAGGGGCTGTGGGTAGAAAGCAGCCTGAGTGAGGAGCCGCCTGGACGGAGCACAGCTACCGGCGCCTCCGCTCCAGCACATTGGCGGCGCCAGGCTGAGAGACTAGGGTTCTCAAAGCTAACGGTTCTTACGATGCCTCCCGCATCTCGGGCGACAACATCCGGCTAGCCAGGCCGCGGACTGGCTTGTCCGAGCGACCCGGGCCCCCCGCCCCCAGCTCGACCCTCCCCTTGGTCGGCCGTCCAAATCCGGGCCTCACGTCACTTCCGGCGCGCGCGCCCGCCGGCGACGAGGGACCGGGACGGCGGAGGGGCCCGGGGCGCGCGGCTGCCGGGGGCGCGCGGGGAGGGAGGGCGGGGCGGGGCAGGGGGGAGTGTCTGCTCGCCGCCGCTGCTGCTGCCTCCGGGGCAGAGGAGTTCGCCGAATCCCCGCACTCGGAACCGGCCCAGTCTTCTCGCCAGGACTCTGGGCATCAGCTCCGGGAACTCTGACGGCTCTGACCGGGGCAGAAGCGGGAGTTGCTTCATCCTGTGGAGCTGCGGGGACGGCGCCAGCCCCCGTTTCCCTCTCTGACCCCTTCTTTCCATCCCCCCAGTCATGGGGAACACGGCGACGGCCAAGAAAGGCAGCGAGGTGGAGAGCGGTGAGTCAGGGCTGGGTCTGGGGGCCCGCAGGGTGCGCCGGCGCCGGGTACCGAGCGCCCCCCGCGTGGGTGCCCCGAGGCTGCGGGCAAGATCCAGGCCTCGCAGCGGCCGTGGGGAGCTTCTGGAGGGGCCCTGGGGACCAGCTGCCTTCCTCCTCTACCTCCCTGACCCCCCCAGCGCCGGTCGGAGATCTGAGCGCGAACGGCCGGATGGCGATGGGGGTGGAGAAGAGCGGTCCTCGCGATTCCCTTTCTCATTAGATCGAGGGGGACTCTCACATTCTGAAAGACTTACCCAAATATGGTCGGGATAAAGAAATCCCTTGTACTACCCCCCGCCCCCCCAAATACACTTCTTTGGAAGCCACAGGTAGTGCTGTGGGCGGAATTGGCTCTTTTCCCTCCATCACGGTTGCAAACCAGCCTTACCACAAGGTGAAGGCTGCTGGTCTGGCTCTCTGCAGGTGAACTTAATCCCGCGTGAGCAGCTATGTTTTGGAGATCCTCGCTCTTCAGATTAGGAGTGGAAAATATAAGACTAAATAGCAACTTTATCCATTAGAGAAAGAAAGTGAGGCAGACTTGACTTTTCTTAAGATTTCAAGAATCTGCTACAATGTCTGTAAAATTTGGAGGTCACCTGGAAAAACAAAAAGTCACTCAGAGTTGAAGAGCTTCCAGAAAACGGTAGATTTATTCTGAGAGCTGAATGTGCAAGCTCGCCACACTTTACTCCGAACAGTAGAAAAAACAAAAAACAAAACTGCATTTCTGTATGGCTATATGGATCATCCCACCCACCCATCCACCCACCCATCTGTTCATCCATCCATCCATCTATCCAAAAATTTTGTGGGAGTTAAAATAATTTTCTTTCCACCTTGTAAGTTCTAAATGGGCTAATAAATTAACATGAGACAAATTAACAGGAGAAAAACTCCAAAGTTTATTATGGATGTACATTTGGGAGAGCCATAAGTTATGAGACCTAAAGGCACATTGGGCAGTTGAGGTTTATGTCCATTTTGGACAAAGGAGAAGGAAAAGGAGGTCTGGGATTCCAAAGGAAAAGTGGGTTACTTACAGGTAGATGAAAACTCAAGCATGTAAGAAATTCTTACTGGGCCACCTAGAAACAACAGGATATAGAGGGATGTCTAACAAACAGGCTTAACTCCCTGCCTACCACATTTAGTTTATATTGTGATACTAAGGTGATGGTTCCCCTTCCTTTAAGCAGGTTTTTATATATAAATTCCTTTAGGCAGGTAAAGTGGGAGGGGCAGATTTTTTTTTTTTTCCTGAGTCAATTCTTTCTTAAGGACCTGATAAAATTCTGTATCCCAAAAGGCACATTTTGGGATGGCATAACTTTAGTCCCCCTCAATATATATCAGGATTGTTGTGTAAAAAATATAGTCTGCCTTTGTCAGGTTCATCTCAGATTTTGAAATTCAGAATGACCAAATACATGGTATTTCTTATAGCACCATGAGTAAATTACATCTCAGCACCTGAGGGGGGAATGCCTGATGATTTATCCTAGTTTGTGTAAATAATACCTTTAATGTCTTGGTTTGTAACATGTCTTAGGCTAATTTTGCAATTTATCATGAAGGAAGTAGCTTTTTTTCTGTGTCAATAATGAAGAATTGATTTGGAAAGGTTTAGTTATTTTGTTTAATATGAATAGGGAGATCAGATTATATTGTTTATGTTTTACCAGCAGGGTTTTGGTGTTAATTTTCAGGTGCTCCAGAAAAGGTAGATAGATGTACTATCACACAAATCATCAATGAACACACTTTAGTATGTGATACGGAGATTTTAAAAAGCCAATATAGGAGTAGAACTTTGGTATCTTTGTTTTTAAAATTGCACAGATGTAGTAACTAAATGCACAGAAAGTATAAAGAATGTGGAAAGTATAAAAAATTACTTGTGCCTAATGCATTGTCATTTTTCCTTTTAATTTAAAGCTGTATTAATTTAAGTTAAAATGTGAAAATTGTATTATAAAAATTGTGCTTGGTAATTGAATCAGATCAGTGATTTTTATTAACAAGTGTTGGCCTGCCCAGTGTTTATATTTTTAATAATGATTATAGACTCTTCTGTGATCTATATGCAGTAGTTCTCTCTTAGTCACAGTTTAGCTTTCTGTGGTTTCAGTTAGACGTGGTCAGTTGCATTCCAAAAACATTACATATTACATGAAATTTTTCAGAAATAAACAATTATAAAATTTTAAATTTGTGCTCTTCTGAGTACCATGATGAAATTTTATGCCATCCCACTTCATCCCACCCAGGACATGAACTATCCTTTTGTCCAGTGTACTCACTACCTGTCCATTCGTCACTTAGTAGCAATCTTGCTTATCGGAGTGACTGTCATGGGTGCTTGTGTTCAAGTAACTGTTATAGTAGCATACCACTATGTCACAGTGCCTGTGCCATTTACTTCACATAGGCATTGTATCATCTCACCTCATAACAAAAAGAGAAGGGTAAGTATAGTGCATAAGATGTTTTGAGACAGAGACCACATTCAATATATTGTAATTTTTAATAAAATTATTGTAATAAAAATTACAATATATTGTTAGGTGTTTGATTTCATTATTAGTTACTATTGTTAATCACTTACTGTGTGTCTACTTTGTCAATTAAACTTTATTATAGGTATGTATATGTAGGATTCAATACTACCTGTGGTTTGGGCATCCACTGGGGGTCTTGAGAACATATCCCCCGTGGACAAGGGGGAACTACTGTATTTCTACTATTAAAATTCTGTTACTAAATTACCAGACCGATTTTCCCCTAGACAGTATTAATTTGAAGCTCATAGCTATGGGATAACCTTGGAATATTTATAGAAAACAGTGGAAACTTTAAATGTTTACCTAAATATACTTAAATTTTTTCTATCAGTAGATTCCTTCCTAAGCTTTAACTGTTATCGACAACCTGCTTCTTAAATAATGTTTGCCAGCTTTTTATGTAAGTTTGTTAACGGACACTGAAGATCATTATGGTAGATTTAATAAATCTTGTGAAATGGTAAAAGAAAATAGCAAATGATGTCTCATAGGAACAGTTATTTGAAATGTTACATGTTGAGCAGTTTGTAATTTTTATTTGGAGCAGTGACTATGTACGTGCTATTACTGTTTTGTAATGAACAAAGAACTGTTATTATTGATATCTCTTAAAACTTATTGAAACAACAACTTTTCCATTATATATCTAACTATTCTGCTTATTTAAAAAAAATTACTCTTATAATACATGCCTTTCACAATTTGAATAGTTATTTAAACTTCAGCAGATACATAAAAGCATAAAATTTCAGAAATATAAGTGATCTTAGAGATAAGCCTATATAATCATGCCACTTCAAAACCAAAGAGCCTGACTTCTGAAGAAGCTGGAGTTGGAAATGATGCCATTAGTGGTAACATAGTAAGGAATAGAGTCTGGTACCCTGACTCCATTCTGCATTATTATATAATCAATTAATACATATATTTTCAAAATGTCTACCAAGTATATTTGTTTCATTTGGAAATCCTGAGAGTAAAAGCTCAAGGAATTTACTACCTAATGTTAAGGGAGAGTAGACTCCCTGTTATCCAGAACTTAAGCAACCAGTGCTTTCAAGCAACTGGGATAAACAAAAAATTGAAGAAGTAATACTATGTTTATCCAGTATGGGTGCCAGTGAGCTAAGAGACTACTTAACTTTTGTCCAGCTTCTACCATTCCCCTTTGGGTACCAGTTAACTTAAGAGTCTACTGTACATATGAATGTTAACTGGAAAGCCAAATATGGAAGTGCTAACATTATGGAAAGTGAAGTTAGAACTCTGAAAACTACCAATAGAAAATGTTTGATTTGAGAAGCTGATTTAAAAATATCAGGTTGGTTAGAATTGAGGTTTTGTTTGGACTATATCTCATATAGGTGACCCTGGACATTAATTCTAAAAATATTCCAGAACAATGAAACTGGGCATAAAGATATGGTCATGGGTAACTTTGACCATCTGTACTATGTTGGACTTACTTGAAACTTATTCCTCTAGTCTTAAAAATTAAACATTTTCTGGGGTAAAACTTGAAAGATAGGAAGATTACATTCTCATTTCCACAGTTTCTGGAGATAACATTAAGTTAGGTACCAGTTGTACTGTAGTGAAGTAGGAGTTTGTACTGATATGTTTTAAAACCTTTTTTTAAAGTTTATGTGTATGTGACAGAGACAGAGGGAGACAGAGGGAAGGAGAAGGACCCAGAGTAGTCTCCGTAGTTGTGCGTCATCAGTTTTGGTGGTTTTTTTCCAACATGGTTTTGTTCCATACAGGTGGGTAGGGGCTTCGTTCCATACAGGTGGGTGGGGGCCACGCAGCCCGCATGGTAGGCATGCCCCCTCGAGTCAGGGGCTGAATGGGGGGTGGGGAGGTGGTGGGTGGGTGGGTGTGGGGGGTGGGGGGGTTGTGCGCGCAAGGGGAAGAGGTCGAGCTGGGGACCTTCCTCATGAGAAGCGCGCCGCAGTTCAGCATATGGTTCCACATGGGCCGGGGCCAGGATTTGATCCTCGGTTCCCCCCGTCCCCAGGACAGCAGAGCTAATTATAAAGCAAGTGCCTAACCTGCTGAGCTATGCCAGCTTTCCTACGTTTTAAAAATGACGAGGGAAGCCGATGGCTCAGCGGGAAGCCGGGATGGCTCTTATAGTTGAGCATTTAAGTGTTGAGTTCTCGCTTTGCAGCCCGGAGGACTAAGAATCGAATCCTGCCCCAGCCCCTGGCACAACCCATGCGGACCCACGTGCTGAACCGGGGTGTGCTTCTAATGCGGGAGGCCCTAAGTTCGATTCTTGGCCCCCATCCTCGGCCCCTGGCTCGAGGAGGCGTGCCTCCCATGCTGGAGTCCCCCGCCTGGTTTCTGCCCTGCGCGGCCCCGCACACCTGTATGGAACAAAACCGTGTTGGGGAAAAAAAAACAAACAAACAAACTGATGACGCACAACTATGGAGACTGCTCTGGGCCCTCCCCCTTCACTCTGTCTCTCTCTGTCGCTGTCAAAAACAATAAAATAAATCTTTTTAAAAAAAGTATGGGAAAGCTGGGATGGCTCAGTGGGTAAAGCGCTCGCTTTGAAGCCCCGAGGACTGAGGATAGAATCCCGGCCCCCGCCCATGCGGACCCACATGCTGAACTGGGGTGTGCCCCCAGTTCAGTTCTTGCCAGGACCTACGTGGGAGGCTCCCGGCCCAGTTCCTGCCGTGCGCAGCCCTGTGCCCGCCTGTGGAGTGAAACTGTATGGAAAACTAATGTCAACTATGGAGACTGCTCTGGGCCCTCCCCCCCACTTCTCTCTGTCTCTCTCTGTCAAAAATCAATAAAATAAATCTTTAAAAAAAAAAAAGTAATAAAAGAGCAACTTGCGTTACATACTTGTTTTGTATATTAAAAAGAAATTACTCTTGAAAATATATGCCCTTCAAAATTTAAATGTAGTTATTTAAACTTCATCTAATACATAAAGCATAACGTTTTATAAGTGAGTATGTAGTTCTTTGAGAAGTATTAAACTCTTGTCATTCAAAATTGTTTTACTTATCCAGCCTTTCACTAAAAATTTTTAGTTTATCCACAGTCACCAACATAAAAAACACATGTCACTTATTTTAACCTGGGTTTTTGTTTGTTTCTTTCATTAAAAAAATTTTTTAGACCCCACAGGTTGCCTGTGGAGCTTTGTATTATATTCTCATGGCAAAGGTATTGAGTTCTGTGGGATGCAGTTCTCATATGACTACAAGTGGTATACCCACCATGTAACCTAGTGTTTACATAATGATCTTTGAATGTTTTCCAGCATATGTCTCTGTCTTAAGAAATTTAGGTGAATAGAAATTAATCAAAGAAAGTCATCAGTAGACTAGGTTCAACCAAAATGCAAGTTTTATAACTATATTTTTTCAAGGCCTACTATGTGCTAGGTTGTCTAAGTTCTTTGCATGAATAATTTCACTTAGTCTTTTCATGTAGCTTAGTTATTTCTCCATTTTATAGTTGAGGAAATGGGGGCTCAGAGATCCTAAATGACTTGCCTAAAGTTGTACATCTGGTTAGTCAAGGAGCAATATTTGAACTTGGGCAGCCTAACCCCAGAACCTGAATCCTAACCACTGTGCTAAATAGCTTCTGTATCCAGTGGAAAAGCTGATTCTATGACACATGTGAATAGCTTAGACTACACTTTGTTTCATTATATTCTCATTATAGAAAATATTGGTTGTTTTTAATATTGACTTTATTTGGATATATTAAGTATCTTAAATGATTATTTTTTCTTGTACCATTCTTTTGATTCAGTTTTTTCATCTATATAGTGAGAATGAAGGATTAAATTACCTTGAAAATCTTTCCAGACTCTATGGTATAATTTCAGATTAAGCCATATAAAATTAATTTTATATACTTAAAGTCTTTACTACTATTTGTATTTAACTATGTTTTCTCATTCATAAATGTATGCCTTCCCTTCCTGTAAAATAGCCAACCAAAAAAAAATACCCTTTGAACTTACATTGACATTTTTTTAAGTATTTAGATTTGCATTTTGCCCTGGCTTAGAATAGCACTATCCAAGCATACTTTGTGTTCTGATGGAAATGTTCCTATCTGGGTTGTCTAATGTGGGCAGACACTAGCTGCATGTGGCTGTTGAGTACTTGAAATGTGACCAGGGCAACCAAGGAACTGAATTTTTAACTTATATGTGGCTATTAGTACTTGGTATGTTGAACAACACAGATGTAGAATATAGCTGTCTATACATAAAATAAAAATGCCAGTGCATCTTCCCATCATCTTGGGAGTTTATGGATCCTCAAAAGTGTGTATAGATTAACAAAATTCTTGATTTATCTTTTCCCCGCTAGGAATTAACTTATTTCTTTAGTGTTTCCTCTCAAAAAGCATTTATAAACCTAGTAAACAGGTTATTATAATTTGGTGATTTGTGCATAAGCTATAAAGTTAACTATAAAGTTAATTTTCTTACTGGCCTCAACTATTATAGAATTAAAATTTGTAGTTTTTAATACCGAATCTCTGACTGTATTCTTAATGAAAATTTTTTAGATGTAGATATTAAGAACAAATTTAGTGATCTTATATCTTTTTATTTATTTATTTATTTATGTGATTGTTTTGAGAGAGAGAGAGAATGGGGGATCAGTGCAGTCTCCATAGTTGTACATCATTACCGTGACATGGTTTCAATCCACACAGGTGGATGTAGGGCTGTGTGGGGCCTTCTGTGTGGGAGGCAAGAACCTTCACCACTGAGCCATCCTGTCCATTACCAGTTGTGCCACAGTTCAGCATATGGGGTTGCATGGGCTGGGGCTGGGAATTGAACTCCAAACCTCGTGATCTAGAGGCAAACCCTCAACCACTGAGCTAGTGGTCTGGCATCCCTAGTGGTCTCATATCTTGACTTATATCTTTCAATTACGGACTTCTTTTTTAAAGAAAATCAGTAGCAGATATTTGTTCCAATTCAGTGTATTGACAGAAGTACTTAGGAGTAGTCTTCCTTCGGTTAAAAAATAAGAAAAAAAATTCAAAGTCAAAGCAAACGGCAATACTATTTAGACGATAAATACATATTATCTCATCCAGTTTCGTGATTTTGTGATTCATTTGTGCAGATTACCTACTTGATAAAATTATCTCATGTTCAGGAAACTATTTTTCTTATTCTCTTGGTCCGTGTCCTTCATTTAGATATAGACATAGACCAAGCTTGTCCAACCCACAGCTTGCAGGACTCATGTGACCCACGATGACTTTAATGCAGTCCAACGCAAATTCACAAAATTTCTTAACACATTATGAAATTTTTTTGTGATTTTTTTTTCTTGTAGCTCATTAGCTATTGTTAGTGTTAGTATACTTTATATGTGACCCAAGACAATTCTCCTTCTTCCAGTTTGGCCCAGGGAAGCCAAAAAATTGGACACCCCTGGTCTAGACAGATTGTCACTTTTCATTGCCAGCAGCCGGATAATTAGAGGCATGAAAGCCAGCTTAGAAAAGTAAGCCATGACTGGGTGGCAGAAGCAGCACATGAAAAGATTCTAGGTAAGCCAGGATAGCTATTAAGATCCTCTGAGATGTTACGAGTTGACCATAAATCATTTTGATATTCCATTAAATTAATAGAACAATTAGTGTAGTTTGCAAAAAATTCTTTATGTAGCTAGGTGATAATGAATGTTAGTATACATATGACCAGATTTCCTCAAGGAAAATAAATCTTAAGTTTTTAATGAAAAGGAATTATATTAAATAGAAAAATGTGGAATTTATGGGAGGTAAGTATTCCCAGGTTAGTACCATATAATTTTGAGTATTTTATCTTAATTGAAAGAAAGGTTTCTTCAAGAGTATCCTGTGTAGTTCTTTTCTTTGTTCCTTTGTTTGTTCATTAATTTATCCATTCACATAATTGAACTTCTAAATGACAGACTCTAAGAAAGACTATGAGACTAATCAACAGGACACAGTTCCAGCTCTGGAGTGCCTGTATTCCAGAAGGAAGAGACAGACATGTCAACAAATGAAGAAGAAAAAAAGAAAGAAAGAAAGAAAGCCAGGTTGGCTCAGCGGGTTAAGCGCTCGCTTTGCAGCCCCGGGGACCAAGGATCGAATCCCGGCCCCAGCCCATGGGGATGCACATGCTGAACTTGGGTGTGCTTCCCATGCGGGAGGGGCCCAGCCCGTTCCTGCCCATGCAGCCCATGCCCACCTGTGTGGAACAAAACCATGTCGAAAACTGATGCCCTACAACTCTGGAGAGTTCTTTGGGCCCTCTTCTTTCTCTCTCTCTCTCTCTCTCTCTCTCTCTCTCTCTCTCTGCCTTTGCCTCTGTCTCTGTCTCTGTCAAAAACAATAAAATAAATCTGAGAAGAAAAAAAAATGAAAACAAAATCCAAAACCTCCCCACAAATTGTTACAAATGTGTTCATAGAAGTTCATTGGGGAAACCAATGGAAAGTGTGGTCATTTACACTGGGGAGGGGAGGAGAGGTTCCAAAAGAACTTCAAAGAGTTGAGCACAGAAAATGGTAAATGTTCAACAGCAGGAAATTACACAGGAAATGTGTTTTGAGTAGAGGGAACCCAGAGTGAGCTAAGATGCAGAGGAGTGAACAGCATGGCATATTCAGGTAAAGGAAATAAGTTGTCCATTATGACTAAATGATAGAAGATGGGTTAGGTGTAGGGTGGAGGGGAGACTGAAAATATGGACAGAGGCCATATCATAGAGTTTGGATTTTATCCGATAGACCTTAGGAAGCTATTATAGACTTTGAAATAAGAGAGATAAATTTTGGGCTTTAGAGAGATTAATTTGGTGGTTACATGAAAATGAGTCACCCTGGAACAAGTGAAATGGAGGCAGGAGGATCAATTAGAAGACTCCCTCACTCAAATGAGGGGCTGTGGGGGTATGAATCAACATGCTAGGCATGCAGGAAAGGATCTGAAATATGAGACATTTGGGGGAAAAAATGAGCAGACTGTACTTTACTAATAGCATGTGAGGAATGAGGAAGGAATTGGGAATAATTCCCAAGTTTTTAGCTTCTATATCTTGATGGATGGGTTGTGATGCCAATAATAGAGTCAGAAATGAATACAAGGGAAAAAGCAGATTTGGGAGGCATATTGAACTCTTGAGTGCCTATGGCATTTCAGAGAAATTACATCTGATTGGTTGTTTTATATGTGGATGGTTTTTTATTCTCCCAGCCATGTGGTAGGGGGTGGGCAGGAATGACCTTGGATAGTCAAGGGATCTTTTACACATTTCATCCTCATTTTGCTCCCCCTTTTAGGGACAGGTGTTTAGAAACTATAAATTCTGATATAACTTCTATAAATTAAGAACTATAGCTTCTAAAAGTTTACTTCTCCATTTTTAAAACAGCAAAGCCAAAACACTGATGAAACGTAACTTTTAAAGACCCAAGATAATTTAAGTTGGATAAAAGATTACGATCATAATTCAGGTATGCATTCTGTAAGCTATTAAGGTTTGTAGAGTCATGTGGAATAATGGAAAGAACATGTAAAATATAGTACTAACATATATTCATCCATCAACCCTCTTCCTTCTTTATGTTCCTTAACTAGTTTAGATTACAGAGTTCCAAAAATCCTTTGCAGTTTTTGGGTTTTTGTTGTTGTTGTTTATAATCACATCTTTCTGACAAAAATATGATAAACTCAACTATCCAAGAGCTAAGCAGTGCTGGAGAAAGCCACATGGAAGGTTCCATATAAATGCAACCTTGAATGGGCCATGAACATGACTCAACAATTCTATCACATTTATCAATCACTCCATCTCCTTTTCTTCACAATTTCTACTTCATTGTCTTTACAATTCAGAGGTTCGCATTGTATCTCATTCTAAGTGATGATCTTGCCTCATATTTCACAAAGAAAATAAAAGATTAGAGCAGGACTCCTTCAACTTCTGTCAAATATCCACACCTTTTGAATTTTAACTTAGCTTATCTTATTCTCTTATAGTAGAGGTTTTGTGCTCCATTGATCTATTGTTACATCACATATATCACTCCTACATCTAGTGGCTTAAAACAATGATAATATGTATTAAACAGTTTGGACAGAGCCTTAGGTTCAAGGACATCTCATTGACAGCATCTAGCTCAGCTCAAAGGATAACACCTGGAATCACCAGTAAACTTGATCATCATATGTCTCAGGTTGTGCTGTGTGTAGATGGTTAGAACCTTAGCTGGTACTTCGAGCTGGAACCCCTAGCTACACATAGCCTCTCTAGGTGGCTTGGGCTTTCTTATAACATGGCAGCTAAGTTCTATGGGAGAGGGAGAGAGCCAGGTGGAAGTTGTATCACCTTTTAAAATCTGGTCTCAGCAGTCAAGTAGTGTCACTTTAGCTCCATGCTATTTATTAAAAATGAATCATTTAGATGAGTCTGTATTTGAAGGAAGATGAATTAGATAGAATCCACCTTTTGATGGAAGAAGTTCAGAGTTTTTGACATGTTTTAGGAGGACAATAATGTTTTAGAAACGAGGACATTGTACATCGTTCTCGGCAAGGTCAGTCCCTCTACCATTACTTTGGATCCCATCCCCTCCTGCTTTCCTGGGGATTTTATGCTATTGTATATTCTCTTTTATGTTAACCTTTCTTCTCATTTGTTATAAAACTGTGCACCCCTTTTTCTTGAACTCTGTTTTGCTATTTAACAATAGTCTCTTCCCTCTTTTTCATCTCTCACCTACTAAAGTGAACTGGCCTATGATGTGTACTGCGTATGGCCATTTCAGTTGTTTTTGGTTGCTACACAGATAATTTAAATGTGTGTTGGGTAAAGCCTGAGGTTAGGACTTTTTTAAAAATGAAAAAATGTTCTTATTTTTTCCTTCCTATGTTATAGCTACTTAATTCATCATGCAGAAACCATAACCTACACTTAGTACAGATCAGTTTTGAGAATACACCTTCTTTGAAAATTGTGGTCTGCCTATAAGTATTTCACTGTGTAACAACATAAAAACATAAAAAATACTAAAATCAGAGAGACTTAAAGCATATGCAAAATGTGATGATAATGCTTGAGCTTAGAATTTATGCTTTTTAAGGAAGAAAAAGGAATTAGGGTATGAAGTATAGTGAAATTGGAGATCTAAGTAAAGACTTAAGATAGTTGGTCAAGAGATATTAAAGGACTTGAGCTAAGAAGAAAGGTAGTGCTCAGGGACAGGGTAGAATGAAGTGGGTCTAGGGTATAATTTTTGAAGTGAGTGACTAAGAGGGTAGGGTGGGGGTATACATACTAAATAAATATAGAAATTCAATAAGAAAGGTTACAGCACGCTTGTCTAACCCATGGCCCACGGTCTGAATGTGGCCTAAGATGTCTTTGAATGCGGCCCAACACAAATTCGTAAACTTTCTCAAAACGTGAGTTTTTGTGATTTTTTTTTTTTTTTTTTTAGCTCATCAGCTATTGTTAGTGTTTGTGTATTTTATGTATGTCCCAAGACAATTCTTCCACTGTGTCCTAGCAAAGCCAAAATATTGGACACCCCTGGGCCAGAGTGTATACATACTAAATGAACATATATATTAAATGAACTACAACTAGCACAGTTTTATTTCTAATATTAAATATAAGAAATATATTGTTGTGTACAATGCCTGTTTAAAATTTGTACTGAAAAATCTTATCAAGGGGAAGCTGGGATGGCTCAGTGGATTAAGCGCTCGCTTTGCAGCCCTGGGGACTGAGGATCGAATGCTGGCTCTGGCCTGTGCAGACCCTGTGTGGAATGAAACCATGTTGAAAACTGATGACGTACAACTCTGGAGACTGGTCTGGGCCCTCCCCTTTCTCTCTGTTTCTCTGTCTTTGTCTATTTCTGTCTCTGTCAAAAACAATAAAAAATAAATCTTTTTTAAAAATCTGCAACTCACTATTGTTTAAAAAAATAGAAAATGAAACATCAAAATACTTAAAATTTTGATGTTAACAATGTAATTTTCATATAAAAAAAGATGGTATTTAAATAGCATGAGTTTTCAATTAATGATGTATAGCCAGAGACAACGTAGTATCATATCAGTTTATGTATCCTGCAAATTCACATATACTTGAGTTTAAATATGTATTTTTTCTTGAATTAAAAATTTTTCATGGGGAAGCCAAGGTGGATCAGTGGGTTAAGCACTTGCTTTGCAGCCCTGGGGACCGAGGATCGAATCCCGGCCCTGGCTCATGCAGACCCATGTGCTGAGCTGGAGTGTGCTTTCCATGCAGAGGCCCCCAGTTTGGTTCTCACCACCCCCACCACCCCCAGCTCAGACCCTGGCTGGAGAGGGTGTGCCTACCATTTGGGAGGCCTCCAGCCCTGATCCTGCCCCACCCACCCACTTGTGTAGAATGAGACCATGTGGAAAATTGATAATGTACAACTATGGAGACTGCTCTGGGCCCTCTACCTTCTCTGTCTCTCTCTGTCTCTGTCAGACACAATAAAATCTTTTTTAAAAATTTCATAACTACATGTTTAAATGGAAATGAATTCTTACTTTCTGTGGAAATGTAACTTTTATTAACAGCAAATTTATCTAAACTGACTGTCCTCTTGAGTATTTAGAAGATAGCTACTTAGGTTACCAGAAGTTACCCGGGTACTTAATATTATTTACCTGGTATCTGGATCACATTGAGATTCCAAAGGTAATAAAAGTATTGTCAAATAAGTAATATTTACAATAATAGGTATTATAGCATATTTATATATGCTCACACAGTTACTTCCAACATCTTTCCTGATCTGTAATATGGAGAAAGTGCTAAATTGTGAGATTTAGAAATTGTGTGTGGTATGTTTCTCTTGGCACCTACAAGATTATCAAGATGTAGTAACTAGTGTTGTAAGGGAAATTATTTTTTTTTTTAAAGATTTATTTTTATTGTTTTTGACAGAGAGAGATACGGAGATAGAGAGAAGGGGGAGGGCCCAGAACAGTCTCCATAGTTGTACATCATTGGTTTTTCCACATAGTTTCATTCCACAGTTGTGCACGAGGCTGCACAGGGCAGGAACTGGGCCAGGGTCTCACCCTAGTGAGAACTGAACTGGGGGCACTCCCCAGTTCAGCATATGGGTCCACATGGGCCGGGGCCGGGATTCAATCCTCGGTCCCCAGGGCTGCAAAGTGAGCGCTTAACCCACTGAACCATCCCAGCTTCCCCTTAAGGGAAATTCTTAACCACTGTTTATATAGATAGGGTACTTTTTAAAAAAATATTTATTTTTATTGTTTTTGACACAGAGAGAGACAGAAGAAGGAAGGCCCAGAACAGTCTCCCTAGTTTCAAGTTATTAGTTTTCTATGTAGTTTCACTCAACAGGTGGGAGCCGGGCTGCGCAGAGCAGGAACCAGCTTGAGGGTGGGATCTCCTGCATGGGAGGCACACTCCTACTAGACTGGGGCCTCCCACATGGGCAGCACACCCAGGATGGGAGCTGAACCTGGGGCCTCCCACATAGGAGGCTTGCCCCAGTGAGAACTGAACTCAGGGCACACCCCAGTTCAGCATATAGGTCCGCACGAGCCAGGGCTGGGATTTGATCATCGGACCCCAGGGCTGCAAGACAAGCACTCAACCTGCTGAACCATCCCAGATTCCCCACTTTTTTTTTTTAACAAGTGTGAATTGCCAGTCAATGGACAATGAGAAAGAGTGAATTAACCTATTGGAGTAATGTTAGATTATAAGGAGAGGATTTATATTCATAA
Source organism: Craseonycteris thonglongyai (assembly GCA_004027555.1). NCBI lineage: Eukaryota > Metazoa > Chordata > Mammalia > Chiroptera > Craseonycteridae > Craseonycteris > Craseonycteris thonglongyai. The sequence continues at coordinate 39,008 of PVKE010000754.1, read as the reverse complement.
TGTCAGGATCACCCCAAATAAAAAGATACAAGAATTCAGGGAGAAATTTCAGTCATCCATCAAAACTTTAAAAATTACATACAACAGCATCTATCATTTATTTCTCACAATAAACTTATGTCATAGATACTATTAACATCATCATCATTTTTTTTCTAGTAAGAATACAAAGGCTTACCAAAGTTAAAAAAGGTCACACAGCTTGTTAAGGGGCAGAACTGTGATACAGCTTCACCCATCTGACTCTAGGCCTTCTATTACATTGTACAGCTCCCCTAACAGGATGATAGTTTTTTTCTTTTTATTAATTATTGAATATACTGGGGTAACATCGATTGGTAAAATTACATAGGTCCCAAGTGTACAATTCTACCATACAGCATCTGTGTGTTGCATTATGTGCTTACCACCCAGAGTTAGTTTTCTTTCCATCACCATATATATGAACCCCTTCCCCTCCTTCCCCACTCCCCTGCCCCCCTGTCCCCTTTACCCTCAGGTAACCATTAAACTATTGACTGTGTCCATGGATTTGTGTTTTTTTGTTTCAGTTTTATATTCTGTCTATGGTTCTTCATTTTTTCAATCTGACTTATTTCCCTTAACGTGATGATTTCAAGGTCCATCCATGTTGTTGCAAATGGTAGTATTTCATCTTTTCTTATAGCTGAATAATATTCTACTATGTAAATGTACCACCACATCTTTATCCAGTCTCCTATCAGAGGACACTTTGGATAATTTTCTTTTAAAAATTCTGTGTTTGAAACTGTCCTAGAATCCAAAGAGCCCTTAGAAGTTTTGTCTACCTACCTGTCACCTTTTTAGAATATTACTTAGCTCATGTCTCAGGTACTGTTGTCAGTGCTACATGTATGATGCCTAATTAAACCCTTTGAAGTAAAAACTATGATTGTTTTTATTTTATACAAGAGAAAATTTAGGTAAAGAGAGAGGTTTAATAACTTGTCCAAAGCCATATGTTTAGTAAGCAGTAAAGCAGGGATTTGAACCTAGGCTGTTTGACTCTAAAGTCTGGATTTTTAACCACATACCATCTTGGCTACTTTTCTAAAAACTTGTAAATTTCTCATTTCACTTACTTATCTCTGGCATAATAATCTTTCCAGTGATGGTAAACTCATAATCTGTAAGACAGTGTATCAGTGAGGGTTAAAACCAGAGAAACAGAATCAGTAAAATTTATATTAAGAGATATATTGCGAGGAATTGCCTTATTGATTTTTCAGGTCTGGCTAGGCAAGTCTAAAAGTCGCAGGGCAGACTGTCAGCAAGGGCAAGCTGGAACTCTGGGGCACAGGCTGAGGCTGCAGTCCACAGTCTGAAATTTTTTTAGGAAAGTTTCCGTTTTGCTCTTACTGCCTGTCAACTGATTGAATCAGCCCCACCCAGATTGTCCAGGATCATCTTTGCTTGAAGTAAACTAATTATAAACTTTAATCTCATCCACAAAATACCTTCACAGCAAACCCTAGATTAGTGTTTGACTGCATAACTGGAAACTATACCCTAGCCAAGCTGACACACAAAACTGATCATCATAAAAGTTGTCATAAAAGACAACTTTTTTTTTTAACCCATAGTGTGTCAGTGGGTGGGAGGGAGTGGTTCATTTTTCCAAACCAGGAATGGAATTTTCTTTCCAACCTTCATTATTTATTGATCACTCCTACCACCTCCTCAACTTTACCCCCTCCCCACCCTGTGGTATGCATAAACCATATGGCCTTTAAAGCAAAAATTTAAAAATAAACACAAGCCTCCAAATAAAATGTCCAGAAATGATTAAACCAGAAAACCTATGCTGAGACTAGATACTGTGTTTGAGCATAAAATTTTCTAGCACTTTTTACATGGAAAGGGAGTTATACACTATAGAATCTCTTTCCAAATTTACTGATATTCTAATAGGATTTACCGTGAATTTCTAACAGGAATCCAATCTATTTAATACAAGGAGTGTTGGCCTATAATTGATAATTGTTTATTAAAAGAGAATTCTCTGGATTCTTAGATTCAAGAAGGAAGTTTCAGAGATGTAATACTTGTATCTTTACCTTTTTATCCTCTTTTCACAAATAAAATTTAACACTCTGTAAGATACTTTACTGAGATGATTTAAAGTGATGTGTCATAGACCTTCAAATAGACTAAAAGGCTTATCAGAATATTAAGTGTGTGTCTCACAGACCTTCTCAATTAGACAATTGAGGTTTCTAGAAATAAGGACATTATCCATTGCAGCCTTCCATGAGGCCCAAGATAGAGGGCTTCTCAGAAAAAAAAAATGTGAATATGGCTTTTGTCTATTGGACTTGGTAATAATTTGATAAGAAACTCAGAGTTATAAAAGGAAATGAATCACTTAGATCGAAAGGGGCAGAGAGTTCTTAATGAAAAAAACAAAACCTGAGGGCCTGTAACTTACCATGGAAAGGAAGCCTGCTGAGAAGCTATTCAGCTCTAAATGTAGTCCATTTCTTATGGAAGATGAGGAATGACTGAGGATGCAGTCAAGAAGCCACAAAGTAGTGCTAAGAGACATGGAGAACCACTCCTGGGGCTAATGAAGGAACAGGTGACAGGTTCTCACTATTGTTCTGGCTATTAGATGCCTCTTGTTTTCTCCCTTTTCGAATTTCTTCCATTGCAGTTTTCCTATTCTTGCCTCATCGTATATTGGGTGTGTATTGAGCAGAAACCTTGAATTCATAGGTCTTCAGAATCATGCATGTGGAGCTGCATGCAAGAAACTGGGTCTGAGGATCCCCATCTATCTTTACGTCTGCACCTGATTTAGATTTGATCCTGGACCTTGAGCCAATGTTGTAGTGGGATGAGATTCTTGGGGATCTTGGGAAGGACTGAGTATGTTTTGAAAATGGAGGGGTGTAAATAATCTGTGGCCAGAGGTAGACCATGACAGAGTAGAGAAGGCTACAAAGTCTTAGCTACTCTTTCCATTCAGAGGCATCATTGATTTCTTTACCCCTTTGAATCTGGGCTGAGTTTATGATTGTTCAAGCAATGAAATATAGTGGATGTGATGCTGGGTCAGTTCCAGGCTTATGCTTTTGAGAGCACTGACAGCCTTTGCTCTTGTAGAAACCGGCACTATGTAAGAAATTTGACTGTTATGAGACCAGCATGCTGTTAGAAGCCCAGTTAGCCACTTGGAGAGTGAGAGTGAGATCGAGTGGCCACATGAAATAGTAGTACTTGGCATTAGACAAGAGAGTGAAGCTTTCCTAGACTTTTCAGCCAGCCCAGCCTTCAACTGAAGCCAGGTGAGTGAGTGAGTGACTCAGCCAACAGTGAGAAGTGAGATGCCAGATCTTAGTCAGCTATTCCAGCCATCCTCCGACCTACTTGAGCCACCCAGTAGACAGAGAAGAGCAATTCCTACTGTACCTTGTCCACATTCTTGCACCACAGAATTGTGAGCAAAGTATTGTTGTTTTAACACCAAGTTGTGGTATTTGTTACATACAATAGATGACTATAACACAAATGAAGGAACTGAATGAAATAAAGAAAAATACTGCCTATCTTCACAGAGACAGTAAGAACCATTGTCTTCATTCACATTTTACCTGACTTTGTCCCCATTCTTGCCAGAGGATCGCCTGGAACCTCTTTTCTATCATTAGCAAACCTGTTTGAACCTATAAGTTTTTAATGTAATGCAGGTTTATTTTCTGGCACCTGGCATTTAATCATTGGACAGTTATGGTTAGCGTATGACGTAATGTTATAATCTAACATACAGCTGGACATTATTTAAAGAAATCTCAAGAGGGACCATCTATGAGCATAAAAGAAATCCCTCACAATAAAGCATTTAGTTATCAAAGTACAACTGATTGAAAATTACTTAAAGGAAATTCATGATAATATATACATACCAAAAGGTAAACAACTTAGTCCTCATGAGACATTAAGGTTTTTCTCAAATGTCCTATGGTTGCACTATTGAAGAGAGATCTTTCTTGACCATTCTGTAGAGCTGAATTCTACCCTGTTCACTTCTCCTTTCTGGATATTTTCTTCTGGACTGTCCAATTATTTTTCCCACCTCCTTAATATGCAGAGCAACTTCTCTCTTCCACAGAGTGGCACTGACACTTGGCTTTTATTTATGTGTTTATTCATTTACCTAGAGTGAGTTTATCAAACCATTTTTTGCAACAAAGGAATTGTTATAATGACTATTAAGAGAGTGAACATTTCCACTTATTATTACATATATATTAGAAAGAGAGAAGAAACATCTCAACGAGAATTCCACCATTCAGATAACCCTGTTACCAGTTTTTCCTCATTACAGTAGCCCCCCCTTATTTGCAGTTCTGTTTTCCATGGTTTCAGTTACTTGTAGTCAACCACATTCCGAATATATTAAATGGAAAATTCTAGAAATAAGCAATTCATGAATTTTTAATCCTGCACTGTTTTAAGTAGTGTGATGAAATCTCAATGCTGTCCAGCTCCTTCCCTTTGAGGATGTGAATCATCCCTTTGTTCGGTGTATCCACACACTCTGTATGCTCCCTGCCCATTAGTCACTTAGTAGCCTTCTTAGTTACCAGATAAACTGTTGTAGTATCATAGAGCTTGTGTTCAAGTAACCCTTATTTTACTTAATAATGGTCCCTAAGCACAAGATGTAGAAATGCTGGCAATTTGCAGATGCCAAAAAGAAGCCATAAAATGCTTCCTTTAAATGAAAAGGTGTATGTGTGTTGGACAAACCTTAGTATATGTAGGGTTCAATACTACTCATGGTTTCAGGCATCTACTGTGGGTCTTGGAACTATCCCTCATGAATAAAGGAGGACTACTGTACATCATTTTTTAAAATATATGGATGAGCTCTAACAAAAATGGGATTATAGTGATGATAATATAGTGCTTATTATGTGTCAGGCACTGTTATAAATGCTTACTCTGCTTTATTTTATTTAATCTACTTCATAACTGAGTGAGGCCTATACTTTTATTAACATCGTTTGCAGGTGAAGAAACTAAAGCAGTTAAGTTGTCCGAGCTCACATAATTGGGATTCAAATCCAGGTAGTTTTGACTTTAGAGCTTATACTTTTAACCATTATCCTAATCTGACTTCCATATTAACATATTGATTTATACTTTTTTCTTTCATTTTTATGCTTGAATTTTTACATACAGTCAGGTATTATGCTGTGGGGAAATTTTTTTTTTCACATTCAGTATGTTAAATTTATTAAAATAATAACATCTAAGAACTAATTTTTTAACTCCTTCATTGGTAACCATTCTCTCTGTTGCCAATAGTGCTGATTAGTTTTGCCTGTTTTGGGAATGTAATCATACATCATGTACTCTTTTGTGTCTGGCTTCTTTTGCCTAACAGTTTGTAGTATTCATCTGTATTGTGGAGTATAGTTGGAGATTGTCCATTCACTTTGCTGTATACTATTCTGTTTGAGTATGTCACGATTTATCAATTCTGTTGTTGGGATATGATAAGTTTCTCTTTGAAGGCTATTATCAATGGTGCTGCTGTACATGCTAGTACATATATTTTGGTGAATATATGTATGCACTTCAATTGAATGTAAACCTAGTTGTGGACATTCAGCTTTAATAAATATGGTCAAATGCTTTTCTCAAGACGTTATAGCAGTTTGTAATACCACCAGCATTGTAGAATAGTTCTCATTTTTTCCACATTCTGACCAGCTTTTTGTTTTTCCTTTTTTTTGCTTTTGCCATTTTGGTGGATATTACAAATAACATTTTTATGATTATGTAGTGTACCATTGTATGGGTATGTATTATCTTTTTTAAAAGACAGCTATTATCATTTGGGTATTTTGTTTCCTGTTTTTTGTTTCTTTGTTTTTTATAAAAATATTGTGGAGGTTAATATTCTTATAGATTTATTTTTTAAGATTTCAGATACACATTTCCTGTGCACATAATTGTATTAATATAAATAACATGAGTGTTTGTTTCATTGAACCATTACAAAACGAATTATTATAAGTTTTACAACTTTGGTAAGCAAGAGATAATATCTTATATTTTAATTTTATTTTATTTCCAGCAAAATTGAACATTTTTACTGGTAATTTTATATTTTTAATAAATAACCTCATCTCATCCTATACTCATGTTCTGTTGAAATTTTTGTGATTACCTTTATTTGTTACCATTATTAACCCATTTCTGGCTATACATGTTATAAACTTTTCTTATTTATCTCTAAATTTTATAACAATATTTTGATGTAATCAAATTTATATTTTATAGTTTTTGTCTTTGATATCATGCTTTAAAAGGCCAATTCATATTTTCAAATCTTCCATTCTCCTATCTTCTTCCTCTTTATATATGTATTAATGTGTATACATATGTACATATAATATGTATATACTGTACATATTACACACATTATATATATATATTTTTAATTTTTCCTATTTGGAGAATAATATGAAAGTGTAAATTTTATGCTATCATTTTCTTTTTCTAAAATTTTCTTCAAAACCAAACTTTTTTTTTTTTTAAGATTTATTTTTATTGTTTTTGACAGACAGAGAGAGATACAGAGACAGAGAGAAGGGGGAGGGCCCAGAACAGTCTCCATAGTTGCACATCATTGGTTTTTCCACATAGTTTCATTCCACAGGTGGGTGCGGGGCTGCACAGGGCGGGAGCTGGGCCAGAGTCTCACCCCGGTGAGAACTGATTCGGAGGCACTCCCCAGTTCAGCATATGGGTCTGCACGGGGCGGGGGCCGGGATTCGATCCTCGGTCCCCGGGGCTGCAAAGTGAGCACTTAACCCACTGAGCCATCCCGGCTTCCCCCAAACTTTTTAATTAATAGGCTAATTTCAAAGCTTCCACTTTTTTATTTTGTTTACATTTCATATTCTCTTAGTTTGATTTTTATCCCTACCTGTCACCAAGTGTCATCAGTGATCCTAGCGGTGTTTCTGTTAGTGAACTTTTTCTCTATAATAGTTGTACTACTCTCATGTTTTCCCAAGTGAGTCATCCACTCATTTATTTCAACTACCACTACTTCCTGTTAATGTAGTTCTCAGCTCTCTTCTGTTCTCCAGGCATATCTGATTTTTACTGGATTTGTTCCTTGGAAAGGCATATTTAAGAAATTGTCTTTTCCCTAAGTCTATACCCCTATTTTGGTGAAAATGAGAAACTTCCGAGTCATAGAAGTCAGAAGTCTGGGAGTCATCTTAGTTTCTTTCATTTTTCTTATCACTAGCTCTCATTGGTGACTGGGTCTTACTTATCACCAATTTTCATTTTTATTGCTTCTAGTTTAGTTCAGGGCTTTCTCATTCCTTTCCACGGTATCTAAACTAGTTGCACAAATAAGTGAAGTCATGACTTCACTTACATGAGGAATATAAAACTGAAAGTAACAAAGAAACAAAAACTCATGGACACAGTCAAGAGTTTAGTGGTTACCTGAGGGTAAGTGGGGAGGAGATGAGGGAGGAGGGAGAGGGCATCAAATATATGGTGATGGAAAGACAACTGACTCTAGGTGGTGAATACATAATGCAACACATATACAATATAATGTAGAATTGTTCACCTGAAACCTATGTAATTTTTACCAACCAATGTCACTCTAATACAGTTAATAATTAAAAAAAAGTTCTTTTAATAATAAAATATTTGCTTAGTCAGTCTCTCTGCCTTTAGTTTTCTTAGCCATCTCTCAAATCTGATCCAGTTAAATCCTGTTTAAAATGATTTTTAGGGGAAGCTGGGATGGCTCAGTGGGTTAAGCGCACACTTTGCTGAGGATTAAATCCCGGCCCCGGGAAAAATATATTGGGTTAATTCAAAACTAAAAAAGATTTTGTCTGCTTTTTTTCTGCTTGGGATTATCTGTATTAATATGGTTTATTGAAGATTTACTATACATGATCTTTTCTTCCATTATTTTGTGTTATAGAAGCATCTCAAAGGAATTAACCAAGAATGTAAATAGTACCCATATATAATTACCAATTTCTGTATCATATTTTACTTAGTAAGTATGCTTCTTTTTACTTATTAAGTAAAATTCATCCTCATACTTTTCTTTTGTAAGTTCGTTATTCATAATGTTTTCTTGTCTGGAAACCTCTTTATCTCTTCTCCATTTGTCTAATTAACCCTTCATCACCTCTTTTACATTTCATTTCAGTCATTATGTTATTAGGAAGATGCTCTCTGATCTTCCCACCACACTAGATTAAAGTTTTCTTTGATATGTTTTCATAGAGTCATGCCACTTCGTTTTTATAGTATAGCCTTTCCCACTGAACTATAGTGTCTATTTTTGACACATAGTAGGCACTTAGGAAATACCGGTAACTAAATGAGTAGACCTAAAATATTTTTTTCAAAGAGATGCTTCTTTTAAATGTAGCCATTACAACTTAGATGTATCTAAATATTATTGTAAAAAATCTCTACTGACCTTATAGAATGATGTTCTAAATGGTGCTTACAATTTTTACTTTGTGTTTATTTCTAATGTAAGATTGGAAAGATGGTGATTAAAATACTATACTTGGTAGTAAGAAGATTAATTATGTCCCTGGAGATAATTGCAACTATGTACGTTGTCTTCGGGCCAGGGTTTGCTTATTATATTAGAAGTAATGTCTTAATGAGAAATTACTATTACAAGTGAGTCCTGTAACTTTGGCTCAAAGGCACAAAATCAAGTGGAGATTATTTTGTAGAATTGAGAATATATTGATGCAGTAATGTCTATCCATAGGTGTCATTGCTGTCAGCATTGGAGGGAAATGTCCACTTCACAACAGACATTGTCCTAAGTGCACTGCTTCTCAACTGTGGCTTATCTCCTTTGGTTCTGCCTTAACCTGGTTTTCCAGTCTTCCTAGCCATTTTATAATGTACTCATCTAATAAGTTCTTTTTCTGCTTAAATTAACTAGCATCAGTTTTTGTTTCATTTTTTGTTTTTTACAACGAAGAACCTGACTAGTAATTACATGTCCTAATGGGGATCCTAATTCACTTGTCCTCCCAGGAAAAATAGCCTGAAGTCTTTTTTGTATGCATGTTTCATAGGGCTCCTAGGAAACCAATGAAAAGTACTCGTAAGGATAGTTAAGCTCTTAGACACAGTAATCAAGGTTCATAAAACTCTTTACTAGTTTGGAGAAATGTTTTTGCACAGAACTCTGAAAGACAGTGCACCTAATTACTTAAGAAAAGAGATTGACAGGAAATGATTTCAGTGTATAAAACTGATGGGATTAATATGCAGAATACAAAACATTTTATAGGTCAACAAAAAGATAAAAAATTAGAAGGGAAGAAAAATATAGTAAAGATATGAATAAATAAATTACTGAAGATGAAATTCATATGATCAATTGACATGAAAATATATTTTACTTCAGTAGCAATCAATGAAATGTGATTTAATATGAAACGTCTTTTTTCATTCACCAAGTAAGCAAAGATGAACAAGTCACACAGTATCATGTTTGGCAAGCATGTTGAGTGTAAATTGGAATAGCCACTTCTGAGATGATTTGGTTGTATATATTAAAACTGAAAATGGGTATAAACAGTGACCCAAGAATTCCCAAGAAATTTTAGGTATCTTCTGAATAGAAACATTTATACACGTACAAAAACAATTATGTATTAAAAAAGAAAAGGCAAGTATTGATGAGGATGTGAAGAAATTGAAACCCTCAAACACTGCAGATGGAAATGTAAAATGGTGCAACCACTTTGGAAACATTTTGGCAATTTCTCAAAACGTGAAGCATTAAATTACTGTATCCAGCAGTTCTACTCCTAGAAATTTATCCAAGGAAAATAAAAACATATGACTATACAACTGTACTTGGAATGTTTAGAGCAACGTTGTTCATAATAGTCATGAAGTAGAAACAGCTTAACTGATGGAACAAAATGTAGTATATCCACACAATGGAATACAATTCAATAATAAAAAGTAACAAAGTGTTTATACATGCTACAACATGGATGAACCTCAAACACATTATGCTAAATGGAAGAGGTGAGACACAAAAGGCCACAAATTGCATGATTTCACTTCTATAAAGAAGAAAATGTATAGAGACAAAGTAAATTAGTGGTTGCTAGGGCTAATGGTGGGAATAAAGTGTGACTGCAAATGGGTATGAGGCTCCTTTTGTGGTGATGAGAAATGTTCTATAAGTAGTGCTGATTATACAACTCTATCAATTTACTTTAAAAATTACACTGAATTGTGCACTTAGACTAGTTAAGTTTATGTTATATAAATTATATCAACAAAACTATTAAAATAGCTAATAGCCATATATCATTTTATTTGTATACATGAAATAATGTTCTTGCATATCTCTAGTGTATAACATTCTTATTTGTATATGGATCTAAAATTGTGATTTTTTTATACTGCTAAAACCTAGGTAATGACAAAATATATTTCTGGGTTTGTATGTGAAGCCTAAATGTCCCCATTCTGCCACCTTCTGGCTTACTCCATGTCTTATAGTGATATGAACGAAGTGTCATCTAAGTGTTCCTGTCATGGTTGACACCAGAGATAATTCATTTTGAGGCGTGGGAGATTTCAGATGGGGTCAGTTTATGCTATAATATAGTTCTAGTGCCTTAGGCTCATATCTAGTTCTTAGTTCTAAAATGTGTTAGAGTTTATTGAATAGGACACCACATTGATAATGTATAGGGTTGTTTCCTCCCAATGTTAGGTCGTTATAACTGCTTTTGGCTTTTCCACAATACTAAAGTTTCTTCAGATATTGCTTGATATTAAAATTATATGAAGTTTTTAAGTCACAAGTGAATTATTTGCAGAATGATATAGAAATGAAAATTACCAAAATCACTAAGTTCTTACAGAGAAACTAATGTTAGGTTGAATAATAATTTTTCAGAGCTCTAAAATGAGTAATGATATACACGTTAACAGAATTTTAGTACTTTATGCCCTTGGTTTTGTGTTTCTTCAATATATTGTCATTTATTGAAAAAACATTTTGGTAAAGTCTTAAAACTTGAAAATGTAATTCACTTTAAATAAGTATGATATACTTCTTGGAGGAGGTAGGGAGCAAGAATTAGAATATAGAATACTCTAAAATAATTGATTTTGTTACTTGTTACAACGTTTGTTACTTCTCTGTGCCTCAGGCCTCTGGATAAATGAGATAACGACATTCATCTTAAAGATAGGTTGTTGTGAGGAATAAATGTGATACTTCATGTAAAATGTTTTTATATATTTTAAAAGTCAGTAGATTCTAAAATATTTTGACAAGTTTTATATTTCTTAATAGTTTTATATTCAATATGAAATTAAAATAGAAAAATTGAAGATCCTGCTTATGCATAGCTTCCTAAAGCAGAAATATATAGAATATATACTGGGGCATAATATAGGCCCATTATTTCTGTCTGTGGCTTATTTTTGACTTGAGAAACCTAAAATTATCTCATAAAAGAGCTATGGTATCTCAAAAAATAATCCAAAAATATTTATTGAATGCTTACTCTGTAATCACCATTGTGTTGGATTCTAGAGGTAGAAAATTATGGGAGAAGCTCACAAGAAGAGTTAGAAGTATAAACATGTAATTATTGTACAATGTCAGTACTATAATGTGGGTGTTAATGTATTTTAGGAGCTAGAACAGAAGAAATAACATTGATTTAGACTTTGAGTATCCAGTAGAAATTTTTCAGGAGAAGGTCATCTTCCATATATTAATCTAAAAAGAAAAGGCCAAAGAAAGGCAACACGTTTTTGAGATCCAAAGAACAGTTATTTGGAAAGCACTGATTTAGGCAGAAACCCAGATAGCATTCCGATTAGGAGATGAGGGCAAGGGGTTTTTATGATGAAGGGAAGGGGAATAATTACATGAATAGAAGGAAGGAATTTCTATTGATGTTAGTAAGTTGAGGGAATTTCTGTAGGTGGAAATTAGCGAAGTTATTCTTCAACTACATATGGTGAGGCTAATTCTAAAGAATGTCTTTTTCAGTCTGGTAGTCAAAATGTCTCCCGTTAGGTTTATAAATAGTTGTTTGACATACAGTGATGCTTTGGCCGAGTTCAGAGGTGGTTTTGCCCAGTTCAAACATTGCAGATGTTCCAGGAGTGAGATATGCAAGGCAATTATTCTGGGATGGCAGGTCCAACTCATTTTGCCATACTTTGTTTATATTAGTTTTTACACATAAATGGAACATATTTGCTTGATTTTTGACTACTGGTTTATTTGCACATTTTTATTTTATTTTAGTAATACTGTACTACCTTTCTTACTGAGAATGCTTTGTCACACATCTGAAGAATGAGGTTTTCAAGCATTTGTATTTTAGTTGGGAAGAACAAGTTTCCACTATGATAATTCTGGGTACAGGTAAACTGTATTTTTTCTTGATGGGCATTTGCAGTGTGCTGTCTGAGCTTATGGGGTGTGACAATTAAGTCCATGAACTCATCCTAGAAAAAGTGCTACATACCTCATTGCTCAGTATCACTACAGTGACCTTTGAAGTACTCCCCTAGGGAAGCTATGCACCGAGGCCAACACCTAGTCCACCCTTCAAAGCAATTTGGAACTCTTTCTGGAATGGTCATCAGAGCCATTGTTTTATTACCCTTGATGTCCTGTCATCAAAATGTCTTCTTTTCAATATTTCCTTTACCTTCAGGTAAAGAAAAAAGTCACTGGGGGCCAGATTAGGTAAATCGGGAGGACATTCCAATACAATTATTTGTTTACTGACTAAAAACTTCCTCATAAACAGTGCTGTGTGAGCTGGTACATTGTTGTGATGCAAGAGCCATTAGTTGTTGGTAAAAAGTTCCGGTCGTTTTCATGTTACTTTTTCACGCAACCTTTTCAGCACTTCTACATAGTCGACGTGGTTGACTATCCTGTTGGTACAAATTCATAATGTCAAAAAAGTTTAACAGCGTTATTCTGACTCTTGATTTGGAGTGACGGAACTTTTTTGGCCATGGAGAATTGTCTGACTTCCATTGTGCACTTTGACGCTTTGTTTCATGGTCGGATTAGTACACCCATGTTTCATCACCAGTGTTAATACGGCCCAAGACATCTTCTTGCCTCTCCAAAAGGTCTTGGCAAACTTGGACTCTCCTTTGCTTTTGTTCATCGGTGAGCTCCTTCGGGACCATTTTTGCACACACCTTTCTCATGTCTAGATTTTCAGTTCAGATTTTCCTGTTTCTCTATCAGTGTTTACTTGGTCTGCTATGCTTTTCACAATCAGCTGACCATTTTGATGCACAATTCGATGAATTTTTGCAATGTTTTTGTCAGTTCTGTTTGTTACTGGCCACCCTAACCTCTCTTCATCAGTGATGCATTCTCTCCCCTCAGAAAAACATTTAATTCGTTTGTACACTGACATTTTCTTAATGGCATTATCCCCATCATCTTGGACTAACATGTCCCTGATTTCACTTCGCTTCCACTCTTGCCAAGTTTTAACAAGAAATTTAATGTTTGTCCAGTGTTCTAGTTCAAGCTCTGACATTCTTACAACGGCACACAAAAACATGTAACAATAACTGCCTCTCGGCAAGATATCACCACAGGCCGACAAGAGCACAGCTGTTAGACAGTGATATACCAAGGTTATGAAACCGTATCAAGTTGTTTATACAGTGCTACCAACGTAAGCATATGTTGGTAAATTCGTGAACTTAATAGTCAGAACCCATATAGCCCCCTGTGTTTACCTGCTTATTCTGTGGAACCAGACCTACATTTTGGCAGTCAGATACCTGAGTCCTGGAGCTTGCCCTTATCTACACTCTTGAGGACTCATGTCCATGAATGGAGTGACTCCATTTAGGAAGTGGCAGTGGGAGTTGAAGTGATAATGTTCCATCATCTTCATTTCTGTTTCAGATTTTTAGAACATCCCTCCATGGAGATTTAGATATTGGGCTGCCTGGCAATAATCTTGGCTAGTGACTCAGGAGTAATTCAATGGGAAGTTTGTTATCAACATAAAGGGCTATAAGAGCTGGGGGTGGGGGGAGAGAGTGCCTAGGTCAATCATGATTACAAATTTTATATTTTTGTATTTTATATATTTTAGTGCTCTGCATATAGGATCCCACTTTTCCCACCCGTGTCAACTTACGACATTTAAGACTTGTATTATTTTTCTATTACTGCTATACAGATCACTATAAATTTAGTGGTTTAAAACAATACCCCTTTATGTCTCACAATTCTATATGTCAGAATTCTGACAGGCTTACCTATAGTTTCTGAGGAAGAATCTACTTTATTCCTATTTATGGCAGAATCCAGTTCATTGTGGTTATAGGACTGAGGTCTCTGTTTTTGTACTGGCTCTCATCTGGAGGCTTCCCTGAGCTTCCAGAGGCCTCTCACTGGTCCTTGCACGGGGACTTTAGTATCTTAGAGTCATCAGTGGTATTCTGCATCCTTTTCATGCTTGGAACCTGACAACTTCCTGCCCTGTTTCAACGTGGAGAAAGTTCTCTGTTTTTAAGAGCTAATGGTAATAGATTGGGTGCACCTAGATAATCCACAAGAATGTATTTTAAGATCATTAATTAGTAACCTTAATTACATCTGTAAAATCCTTTTAGCTATATATAGTAACATATTTACAGGTGCCAGGGGATAGATGGAATAGATGGGGGCAGGGAAAATTATGCCTATTACAGATATGTTTTTTAACTTTCAAATATGCTTTTGAATCAAAATAAAGCGCGTATGTGCAGAGGCATAGAGTTAATAGAGGGTACATTGTACTCAAGAAATGGCAGTGAAGTTAGTATTGTCGGAGGTATAAATTGGTGAAGTGGAGCTAAATGGAGGCCTTTTTAAGTTTGGCAAAAGTCCTTGATGACTGTGCTAATGGTTTGGACTTTGTAGGCCATGGGAAGTCACTTGAGTTTTTAGTCACCACTAAGAGGAGGATTTAATTAATATCCAAAATAAGTTTAAGCCATTCTTTATTCTCTTGGACAAGAAATGTAAAAGAGTTGATAGCAGACATGCAGATAATTAAAATAAACTTTAGAAGGCAATGATGTATTCCAGACTCATATCCAGACTCTCTTTTAGAAATCTCTCATTTGATGTCTTAATAAATATGTCTTTATTACAACATCCTTTCAACCTTTTCTTTCTTCTGCCTCCCCCCTTAGTAACTGGCATCACTGTTTGCCCTGATACTCAAGCTAGAAATATAGGTATTATTTTTGACAACTTCCTTCTATTCATTCTCTAGGTTGAATCTATCAGCTAATCTTGAAATTTGTCCATTTCTCTGTCTCCCACCACGACCTCAGTTCCAGTGGACACCATCTCTTGTCTGGACTGGTACAGTAGTCTCAACTGTTTTCCCTCCTTTCACTCTTACCCTCAACCTACACTGACCATTTTCCAATCCATTGTCTGCCCAGTAGTTGTACTGTTTCCGCCTCATTCCTCTCTCAGGGTCTTTAATTCATTGTTCCTTCTGCTTGGTATACTCTTCTTCCATCATTCTGTGACTTTCGCTTTTTCTTTGTTTCGGGTCTTGACAACTCAAAGCAAAGGCACATTTCTCAGTTATTTGTAGACTACCCTATATAAAGTAGCCCTCTCCATTCCAGTTACTTTTCTGTCATATTTTCTCTTATTTCCTTCTTTACATTTCTTAATCTGAAAAGGAGAGTAGTGGGGAGAATAGAGCATATTTATTTTTACCTCTGAGCTTTCATTCATGTAGTTTTATCTTTTTGAGTTACCCTTATTACTTGTTCTGATCTAGGTATCTAAATTCTGCCTATCCTCCAAGACCCTTCTCAATTTTCACATATTCCATTTCATTTTCCTCCATACCTAGTATGCACTGAATTCCCCTTTCTTCTCATTATGGTCTTTTGGTATTTTAAAGTCCCTTTATCTCTTTTAAGTCTCTTAAGCAAGAAATACTAATAGTTAGGGATGTTAGAATTCCAAAATGGTCAGACTTTAATTTTATATTTGCTGTGGTGTCTTCCATATAGATCAGGTAGCTGGAGTTTCCTGGTTTAATGAAAAGTATTCACAAACATGTCGGGGTTAGTGTATCAGAGGGTTATTTTGTCAAGCAGTTATCTCAAGCCACAAGAAGTTAACTGTGTAAAAAAATTACCTCTTCTATGGTTATGTTTTTAATTTTGTCATATTAATCTTGAGTTATTGCATATGATAGATTTTACTTTTAAGTTCCTTGAATAATTTGGCTTACATAATTATTTTATATTCTCCGTAAGTAAATATTTGAACATTACAGATGATTAGTATATATTTGTGAGTGGTTCTATGTCTTCTGTTTCTTTGTTGATTAGGTTAAAAATACAGGTTCATTGGAATACAAGTTCTTTGGGATTTACTTAACTCAAGCCTCTAAATGAGTGTATTTTACCAGTACCAAAAGTTTTTCTGAAAAAAAAAAATAAAGCTAATTCATATGTGGAAATATATGCCATTCTTCCAAGGAATAAAATATTCACTAGTAAAATCATCCTGATGTAAGACATAACCAATATTCCTTGTTTGATTGACTATAAAGAAATAGAATAAATTTCCCTATGTATGTTTCCTGAAATATAATATACTATGTATACATTTGCAAATGAGATGAAGAAATGTAAGAAGGAAAACCAAAGAATAGAATAAGCTGCTAAGTTTAATAATTAGAAAATAATGATCTGTTAAAATTTGAAAAACAGTGGTTTAAACATATCCTTAATAAGCATGCTAATTTTCTTCTGTCCTTTAAAAATACCTATAAGAAATAGAACTAAGTGTTCTAAAGTCTGTAGTTTTTGAAAGGAAGAGTAAAAATTGGAAACAAAATTGTTGTTTATGAAATTCTGCAAGAGTTATACACAACTGTATCAGTATTTAAAAAACAAAACAAAACTACATTTCTAGAAAAGAGTGAAGTTGTTTACTTGCTAGTATCCCTATTAGTGGCATTTAATTAGGTAAACAGCTTGAGTTCAGAGCAATCAATCATTTACCATAAATGTTTATTCCTAGTATATTCCTGAACTAGTTCACTGTGTATAACTATAATATAAGTGAGAATATTGTGGGGTTTTTTTCTTTTTGTTTTTCTTATATTTGATAGTTCTACACAGCAGATTTTATTTTTATTCCCTGTTGGATTCTGACTTTTGTAGTTATTGTAATAGCACATTTAATTATCTGTATTGACTGTTTTCCTCTTTGAAGATTTACAGTTTTGTTTTAAAAGTACTTCCAGTGAATACATTTTAAGTTTGGAATAAATTTAGTATTTTCTATTCTTATATGTAAAAATATTAAAGAGAAATATATGTTCAATAGGAATTATTTATTTTAAAAAACTGATTTACAAAATTTTGCATTATGCAAGAAAACTTTACCCAAGATTGTTTAGAATCTATATTATTTTCATTAAAATTAATTTATAATGTGGTACCTTGCCTGCTAAAAAGCAGTTAAAAAAAATGTGTTTTGGCATACATGATATACCTTGTACATCAGGATCCCCAACTGGGCCACACAGTGGAAGGTGAGCGATGGGAGAGCACGTGAAGCTTCATCTGTATTTACAGTGGCTCCCCATTGCTCCATTACTCCCTGAGCTCTGCCTCCTGTCAGATCAGCAGCAGCATTAGATTAAAGGGTGTCCCAAAATTCACGCAAGATTTGAATTTTGCGTCATTTGTGCAGTAAAGTGTTGCCAACAAAAAGAAAAGACAGCGTGACAGCTGACAGTTCAGGGTTATTAAAAATGGAGCGCTACAAGAAAGAACAATGTGTGTTCATTGTTGAACAATGAAAATTTATAATTTTTAATTATAAACTGTGTTTTCTATCAAAATTACTTCTTACATGAATTTTGGGACACCCTTTAGTTGTACAATTATTTCATTATATATTACAATGTAATAATAATAGAAATGAAGTTGCAGAATAAATGTAATGTGCTTGAATCATCCCCAAATCATACTCAAACCTCTATCCCCAGCCATGGAAAAATTGTTTTCCATGGGACCCACCCCTGGTACCAAAAAGGTTGGGGACCGCTGTTGTATGGGACACAGGAAACTGACACCTTTCATAGTTTAAGATATATGAGGTGTGATAAAAAAAATATATGGTTAGGGGATGCCAGGATAACTCTGGTTGAACATTTGCCTTGCAATTGCGAGGTCCAGAGTTTGATTCCCAGCCCCAGCTGTGGAACCCTATATGCTGATAACTGCTGGGATGGCACAGTGGTGAAGGTTTTTGCCTCCCATATGTGGGAACCCCCAGTTCACGGTCCCCACCCTGTGCAGCCCATATCCACCTGTGTGGAATTAAACCATGTCATAACTAATGATGTGCAACTGTGAAGACTGCTCTGGGCTCTCCCCGCTTCTCTCTCTCACACACACCTTCTCTCAAACAATAAATCTTTTAAAAAATGCAGTTAATGTTTAAATGGAAAAAAAACATTACAGTAAAAGACACATTGCCATTAATCTTCCTCAAAACACTCCTCCTCACTTCAAATACACTGATCTCATTGTTCTTGCCACTTTTGGAAGTAGTTCTGGAAGTCCTCTTTCTTGAATGTCTTTAGTTGTGTTGTCATGGCTGCCTCTATGTCCTGGATCGATTCAAAATTTTCTTCTTTTCTGTTGATTTTGACTTTGGGGAACAGCCAGAAGTCACACAGTGCCAGATCTGATGAATAAGGTGTATGAGGACACACCATAATATTTTTATTTGACAGAAATTGCTGTATCAGAAGTGATGTATGACCTGAATTGATTTGGGACATCGAGGCAGCCATGACAACATGACTAAAGACTGTCATGTAAAAGGACTTCCAGAACTACTTCAGAAACTTGCAAAAACAATGGGACAAATGTGTTTGAAGTAAGAGGGACTATTTTGAGGGGGATTAATGGCAATTGTCTTTTACAGTAGTAAAATTTTTATTTAAACATTTACCACATTTTTTTATCACACCTCATATTGTCTTGATGTCACTGAAATGACTCATGCAGATCTATAGCATTATGTCCAAATTGAATAAATTGACTATTATGGCACACTCACCACTTCCTCATAGACACACTCAAATATTACTATGGAACAGTTTTTAAAAATCTTATTTGAATAGTTTTGATGTTTGGATGCTTCCAGGTGTTTAGACCTTTTTTTTTTTTTTTTTAAGATTTATCTTTATTGGTTTTTGACAGAGAGAGAGATAGACAGACAGAGAGAGAAGGGGGAGGGCCCAGAGCAGTCTCCATATTTGACAGCGTTAGTTTTCCATGTAGTTTCATTCCACAGGTGGGCATGGGGCTGTACAGGGCAGGAACTGGGCTGCGGGCCTCCCACATAGGCCCCAGCAAGAACTGAACTGGGGGCACACCCCAGCTCAGCATATGGGTCTGTCTGAGCCAGAGCTGGGATTCCATCCCTGGTCTCCATCCCCGGTCTCCGGGGCTGCAAAGCGAGCACTCAACCTGCTGAGCCATCCCAGCTTCCCCTAGACTTCTAAAAGTTATATTGAAGTATACTTTGATTTTCTTTAATCTTATTTAAATGCATAATTGCTATGTAGTTATTAATCAGATTTGTTAGTGTAATAGAAGTCTGCATTTCTATAATATTTACAATTTATAAAGCAATTTTACTTATATCTTATTTGAGTCACACATAAAATCAGTGATATAGTCAGGGGAGGTATTAATGACCTTGTTTTGTAGAAGTGGAAAACAAGGATTACCGAGGTAACTGATCAGTTAAAAAGTGTCATCTATCAGCGAGCATAACAAATCCTACATTTTTTTAAAAACTCATTGTGCAATTAGCCAGTTAAGTCATAGAAGTAACTAACTTGAATCTCCGTCTCTACAGTTCTTCCCATCTAAAATATTCTCATCAAATCATCTCTTCAGAACTATTTTTAGAGAAGTATTTGTCAGAGTGATGTCAGTCTTAGGCAGAGTGAAATGATCCCTTTGTATCTCCCTGCAAATCTACAAACTAGTTGGTCTTCTTTAACCTGACAAAGGTTCATCTGCTCAATATAACCAGGACATCAGGGGGATCCACACATCATTGCACCTGTAAAGTGAGAGTATTGGAATTCATAGGGGTGGCAGGGTGAGGGAAGGCCAGGGATGGCTCACACTGCCCTGGTGCCCTGGTTGTCACATATGAGCCAATGACTCTAGTGAATGTGGTTGTGGTAGAGGAGTCAGGAAGTGGCCTCCACACCACGGCCCAGTGGATGGTAAAGGGCAGCAGCAGCACCCAAGAATCTGGCTCCCTATCCCAGTTGCTACAGTGGTCACATACTGGAAAGCCCGGTAGCTGGAAACATGTCTGTGGCGCCCCAGCCACAGAACAGCTGCACCAACAGCCATAGGAGCCAGGTGGTAGCACAGCTTGTGAACTCAGGTCCCTTCCCGCCTGCCACATACCCCCAGCACTGTGCTTGTGCCCTTACAACAGGCAATGTGGACATCGCAGAGGAACCCACCACCCTAGTCACGTGGGCAGCAACTGACATGACCACAGTGGTTCCCCCTCCTCCCCACAGAGTAAGAGAAAACAAAACTTGCACTATAGCACCATCTGCTGGAAAACAAAAGACTGCTAATTATCATCCTGCTGAATTGTTAAAATTAATGTGGCACCTAAATAAGAAAAAGTGTTCACACTGCAAATGTGCCAACAGAGGAACATCAAGTAACACGGACAACTGAAGTTAAAATGGTAACACAGAAAGAAAAACAAAAACAAACAAACAAAAAATCTATAAACTTTCCCAGAAATCAGTCATGGGAAATTGTGATCTAAATGATAGAGAGTTCAAAATAGCAGTTATGAAGAAACTCAGTGAGTATTTATCAGGATTGGTTAATGAAGTATATGTAGTAATCTCTAGAACAGTACCAACAAAAAACAAAACACAACTACACAAATATACAGGTTCAAATAATCTATGAGAAGGTAGGAATTGGGAAACAGGAATAAAAAACAGAGGGAAGAGACTTTTAGCTCTGACATATAACAAACCTAGAAATCATTACTCCTTTTGCAAAAGCAACCACCAGCCTGAAACCCAGACAGACAGGCAAATCTAGAGTCATAGCAGAGTTCTGCTTATCTATAACAGAATCCACTGGAGCCATAAATTAGTAGGAACCTTTAAATGATCATTTTGACAGATTGCTGTACCCTGAGTATAGACGTGCATGAGAGTGTGAAACTGCAGGAGGCCCCCATCCTTTCATGTGTTTTACCTCCAGGAACCCTATCAGGCTCTAAGGATGAAGATTCTGAGAAAGGTCCCCCTGTGACGCTCACAAGAAGAGGAAAGGGTAATTATTGTTAAATATAACTAGAGCATTCTAATTTACAACAATGGTCTATTCTTGGGGCGGGATTTCCAGAGCCCTACCTTAGTTTAAAGAGAGCGTCCCTCCTACTGTGCCAGTCCCCTCTACTCTTTTTATCTCAACTTAAGGTGGAAACAAGGTATGCCACTAGAAAAATACCTGTGAAGGTCACAGCACAGATAAATAGGCGAAGTAAAAAAATTGAGATTTAATCGTAAAATTATAGAATGCTTTTTACCTTCCCACGCCTTACCATCATACCAACATCCCCCCCACCCCACAAAAAAAGAAAAAAAAACGCTGCAAATATAGACCTATATAATAGGTTCCAGTATTAACAACAATGCATTATAGCTGAAAGTTGCAAGGCATGGATTCTGTCTGAGAATTGAGGGAAGCCAAGTCCATAAGAGAGACAGAATAAGGATACTAAAGGAACTTGAAGCTTCTGACACCTATAGCAAATATTAATACATCCAAATTAACAAATCTACACAGTAAATGCCTGTTTACCTCTGTTCCCATTGCCCATTGCTACATGGTGAACTTCCAACAAAAAATTAGAAGGCATGCCTAAAAGCAAGAAAGAACAATCTGAAGAGACAAAGCAAACATCAGAACCAGACTCAGATATAGATGTTTGAATTGTCAGGGAATTTAAAGTAACTATGATTAATATATTAAGGACTTTAATGAAAAAATTGGGAAATATGTAAGAATACATGAGTCATGTAAACAGAGAAACTGTCAAAGTATCGAAAGGAATTGTTGAAGTAAAAACCACTGTAATAGAAATAAATACTTGATGGGCTCATCAATATAATGGACACAGCTAAGGAAGAAGAATTCAGTGAGTTTGAGGACAGATGAATAGGAACTGCCTCAACTGAAATGCAAAGAGACAAAAGATTATGGGGGGGGGGAAGACCCAGAACACCCAAGAACTATGGGGCAATTTCAAAATGTATAACATATGAATATTCATAATTTGAATACCAAAAGAAGCAGGAAAAGGAGGAGAGGAAGTATTTAAATAACAGTAGAAAATTTACAAAAGTAGTGATAGACAACAAAACAGGCTCAGAAGGATGTAAAGTACCAAACAAAATTAAGAAATAACCTAGGCATGTCATATTCAAATGGAGGAAAAGCAAAGACAAATAAAATCTTGAAAGAAGCCAGATCAGATAGGGGATGGAAAAAACCTTTAGAAGAACAGAATAAGAATGGTGGCAGACTTCTCATCACCATGCAAGTAAGAACAGAGTGAAGCATTTAAATATTGAAAAGAAAAGCCACTAACCTATAATTCTGTATCCAGTGAAATTATCTTTGGAAAGTAAAGTACAAATAAAAATTCAGAAAAAACTAAGGGTATTTATAGATAGCAGATTTGTTCTGCAAGAAATAATAGAAGTTCTTCAGGGAGAAGGAAAATATTATAGATTAGAAATGTGGTTGTACATAAAAAGGATTAATAAGAAAAAATGAAGATAAAATAGAACATTTATCTTATTGATGTAAAAGATAACTAATAGTGATAATGTATACGAGGGGCTTATAAAATATGGATAAGTGAGATGAATGACAGCAATGTCAAAGACAGGATAAAGGATTTAGGAACATTCTGTTATCAGGTACCAGCATTACAAGTGAAGCAGTATAGTGCTTTTTAAAGGTGGAGTTAGATCAGTTTAAAATATATACCGGTATTGCAAATACTAAGACAACTACTAAAATTTTTCTTAAAAAAAGTAATTTATATGTTAAGGGAGTAGATTAAATAGAATCATATTAAAATCAGAAGAGAAAGAAATGTAGGGGAAAATGGAAAATACATAGAAAAACAGTTACAAATATGGTAGATATTAATCTAATTACATCAATAGTCACTTTAAGTGTAAATGGTATAAATATACCAGTTAAAAGACAGAGATTGTCAGAGTAGTTTTAAAAACAAAACAAAACAAGACCATACATGTAAGTATATGGTCTTGTTTATAAAGAAGGAACAGCTATGTGTTGTATGTAAAAAGAACCTTTAAAGAATCGGTAAAAAGGAAGGGAATGGAGGAAGACATACTGTGCTCTCACTAAACCAAAAGGAGGATGGAATAGCTTATGTTAATTTTAGATGAAACAGATTTCAGAACAATTAAAATTATGAGTGATAAAAAGGACATTGTACCATGATTTGGTAGTCAGTTTTCCAGGAAATCTTAACAATCTAAACAGATGACCTTAATAAAGTGTCAGAACGCATGAGGCAACACCTGACAGCATTGAAAAGAGAAATAGAGAAATCCACTCTTATAATTGGAGACTTCAACACCCCTCTTTCAATAATTGATAGATCGGGCTGGTAGAAAATCAGTAAGTATATAGATGACCAGAACAACATTGTCAATCAACTTGATCTAATTAACATTTGTAGTCTATTCAATTCAGCAACAGCTGACATTCATTCTTCTCCAGCTTATATGGAACATTCATCAAGATAATCACATTTTGAGCCATGAACTACACCTTGACAAGTTTAAAAATATAGTACTCATGCAAAGTATATTCATAGACCCCAATGGAACTAAATTAGAAGTTAGTAACAGAAAGTAATCTGGAATAGCCCCCTAATGTTTGGAAAATAATTAAAGAACACACGTATAGTACGTGAGTCAAAGACATCTGAAAAGAAATTTAAAAATATTTTGAAATGAAAAGAAAATACGATTTATCACAATTTGGGGGAGCTTAGCAGAAGCACTCTTCTCAATAGCCCATAACCCCAACTAATTATGAAAAATACCACATAAATACCAATTGAGATGTACAGGGGTACATGCTGGGCCTTTCAGGGGTATGTGAAAAATAATCAGTAATGGTGAAAAAACAAAGTAGAAAAATGCAAAATGTTAGTTATGGAACCATAAATGTTAAGTTTGAATCACTGTTAATGGATACACTTCAAAATTAGATCATATATAAGCAAAGGTGCTTGGTGAGGGCATGGTTATGAGCCTTTTCTCCAAACCACTGTTCTACCAATCATTACCCAGTTTCAGAACAATCCATTTGTGATGTTTCTAGAACTTGCCCAAACATATAAATACTTCCATTTTATTGACTGAGTAAAAAGTAAATGCATTGTCTTTACCCATGATTATTTTCATGTAGTTTTTTTATTTAATGTTTAACATAGTTTTAGTTATTGTTGTCAGTGATTTTTAAGCATGTCAGTTATGGATCAGTGGTTGAAAACAGGAACAGTTAAAAAAAACAAAACTTGATGTAGATTATAACCTGTCAGCAAGTACTTCTCAACATGTATACACAGCTACAAGTACATCCAGGAGATAGTAAAAACGTGTGTCCCTCAGATACTACACACAAAAAAAGGAAATACTCTGAAGAGTATATTAAATCGTTTCACTTATAGGGGATGATGACTGTCCTAAGCCTTTGTGTGTTGTGTGTGGGGAAATATTATCCAGTGTTTGCATGAAACCCTCTCTACTCATGCAACATTTAGAAACTAAACATCTTGTGGAAAACAACAAAGAAATACAGTATTTCTGGTGCTTAGAAAAGCATCCAACTGTTTTTCCATACATGTCAGGAAAGAAAGAATACAGTTGAGGCTTCAAACTATATTGCTTATTGCATAGCTAAGTATGGTAAAACCCACACCATCATGGAAGATTTAATTTCTTCTTGTATTAAGGATACTGGTTTTTTTTGGGTTTTTTTTTTTCTTTTTCTTTTTTTGTATGTTTGAGGAAGAACATGTCCACAAAACCAGTACTATCTCTTTTTAAAACAGTACAATCTGAGGAATCTGGGATGGCTCAGTGGATTAAGCGCTCACTTTACAGCCCTGGGACTGAGGATTGAATCCTGGCCCCGGCCTGTTTAGTCCCATATACTGAACTGGGGTGTGCTTCCCATGCAGTAGGCGCCCAGTTCAATTCTCGCCCCCCTCACCCCTGGTTCGGCCACTGGATCAAGGCACTGAGGGGACATGCCTCCTGTATAGGAGGCCCCCGCCCCCCTATGTGGAACAAAACCATGTCGAAAATTGATGACGTACAACTATGGAGACTGCTCTGGGCCCTCCCCCTTCTCCCTCTCTCTCTCTGTCTCTGTCAAAAACAATAAAATCTTTAAAAAAACCACAATATTTTATATATATATATATATTATATAAACATCACAAATGGATTGTTCTGAAACTGTGGGTAATGATTGGTAGAACAGTGGTTTGGAGAAAAGGCTCATAACCATATATATAATCTCAACAAATTCAGGAAATGTCTGATGATATTGAAGCTATAGTAGTAGATAGAATTAGAAAAAGTAAATTCATTTCCATCCAGGTCAGTGAAAGTGTAGATGTTTCTGACATATATTTAGCTCATCATCGTGAGGTACTTAGTAGGGAATGACATTGAGGAAAACCTGTTGCTTTGTTACCCATTGACAGAACGTACCACAGGTGAAGATATTTTTAATGCAATAAGTGGTTATTTCATTGAAAAGCACATTAGCTAGTTGAATTGTGTATGCATTGACAGAGGCAAGCTTATGTCAGGGAGTTTTATAAGACTACGTGGCCGAATTAAAGAAGCAGCTCCTCACGTACATGGAGTCACTACTGCATTCATAGACAAAGTCTTACATCCAAGTCTTTTCCTAATAAACTGAAAGAGGTTCTTGATGAGGCTGTAAAAGTTGTAAGTGTTATTAAGTCACAACCACGAAACTCGATTGTTTAAAGCACTGTGTGAAGAAATGAACACCATTCACAGCACATTACTTTGCATATGGAAGTAAGGTGGCTGTCTTGTGGTAAAGTACTTACATGGATGTTTGAACTTAGACATGGAGTCCAGGTATTTTTTGAAGACCATCGTTTTCCTCTTGCTCCAAAGTTTTAGGGCAGTGATTGGCTACTGTTCAAAGATGGCGTGATTCTTTGCATAGAAAATCCCCCAAAAAAACTATTAATAGAAAAAGAGACCACTAAAATTAAGTGCATTTAGCAATGTTACAGTATTTAAGGTTAACATATAAAAATAAGTCATGTTACTCTTAATATATGCTAATAATGAACAATTAAAGACATTTTAAAGAACGATTTACAAAGTTCCAATTAAAAAAATGAATAAATACTTAGGTATAAGTCTAACAAATAATGTGCAGGGTCTGTATGCTAGAAACTATAAAACACTGAAGAAAGAAATCAAAAGACCCAAGTAAAAAAAAGATATACAATGATTATAGATTGAAAGACAATATGGTTAAGATGTCTTTTCTTCCAATAAACGTAATCTCAATAAAAGTGCCAGCAAGATTAATTTTATAGACATAAACTTTTAAAATTTATATGGAAAGATAAAGGAACTATACGAGCCAAAACACTTTAGAAAAAGAAGCACTGGAAGACTTATACTATTAGATTAAAGACTTAATAGAGGGGATGTTGGGATGGCTCAAGGGGTTGAGCTCTTGAGAGCCTTGCAACCCCGGGGTCCTAGGATAAAGTCCTGGTCTTACCTGTGTGGACCCATATGCTGAACTGGGATATGCTTCCCATGTGGGAGTTCACCAGTTTAGTTCCTTCCAGTGTGGGTCCCGCCCAGGGCGAGCTTCCCATGTGGAAGAGTCCTGGTTCGGCTCCCGCCTGGGGTGTGCTTTCCCATGCAGGAGGCCGACAGCCTGGTTACTGCCCTGCGTGGCCCTGAGCCCACCTGTGTGGAATGAAGCTAAGTTGAAAACTAATGACCTACAACTATGGAGACTGCTCTGAGCCCTCCCCCTTCTCTCTGTCTCTCCTCGGTCAAAACAATAAAATAAAATCTTAAAAAAAACAAAACAAAAGAATGCTGTAAGGTAAGAAATACTTCTTTCCATTAAAAAAAAAGAAAAAAAAGAAAGGCAATCGAAAGGTAACCAATACAGTATGGTACTGATGTACTCATAGACAAATCAGTGTAACAGAATAGACAGTCCAGGAAAAAAAACAAAACCACAACAGTATGGCTAATTGATTTTTAACAAAGGTACAAAGGCAATTCAATTGTGAATGGATATATAAATTATGATAAATCATACAATGGAATACTATTCAGCAATAAAAATGACTGAACTATTGATATGCACAACATATATGAACCTTAATTGCTACATTATGCTTATGCTAAATGAAAGAAGCCAGCCTTAAAAAGTTCAATCCATTTGTTAAAGGTATGAATCCATTTATAACATTTTGGAAAAAGCAAAACTATTACTGCAAAGGCTTTATTTGATTATCAAGGTCATGGTCATATCATTTGTACTCCACATGTAGCAAATACATCATTTATATATTAAAAATGCTTTGATATTTTTCTTTAACCTTCACATTCTAAAGTACATAGTTCTACTTGGCCCCAACATGATTGTAAACATAAATATGAACAGTAAATTGGTTTTTGTTGTTTGATGGAAGGTAAGAGCGAGAGAGAAAAAGAAAGGGGAAGGCCCAGAGCAGTCTCCATAGTTGTACATTATTAGTTGTGACGTGGTTTTATTCCACACAGGTGGATGTGAGGCTGCTCGGGCTAGAAACTGAACCTGGGGCCTTGTGCTTGGGAAGCTAGCACCTTTGCCTTGGAGCCATCCCAACAGTTACCTTTTGCTCCGCAGTTCATCATATGGGTTTGCAAGGATCATGGCCGGAATTAAATTCTGGACCTTGCAATTGTGAGGCAAGTGTTGAACTGCTGAGCTATCCTAGCATCCCTTTTTTCTCACTTTAAAATAGGTGTAATAATAGAAATCCAAAACACTAATTTGAAAACGTATATGCACAAATTGTGGTACATATATACAATGGACTATTACTCTGCAATAAAAAATAATGAAATTTACCATTTGTGACTACATGGATGGACCTAGAATATGTTACACTAAGTGAAATAAATCAGAATGAGAAAGACAAATATCATATGATCTCACTTAATTTGGGAATTTAAAGAACAAAATGAATAATCAAAACAGAAACAGACTCAGATAGAACAAACTGATGGTTACTAGATGGAAGGTGGTTGGAGGATTGGGTGAGAAAGGTGAAGGGATTGAGAAGTACAAATTAGTTACAAAAACCGTGGTGATGTAAATTATGGCATAGGGATATTGTCCATAATATGGTAAGAACTATGAATAATGTCAGATGGATACTAGAGTTATCAGTGGCATCATTTCATAAACTATATAAATATTGAACTATGCTGTTTACCTGAAACTAATATAAAATAATATTGAATGTCAACTACAATTATAAAAAATAGTCACAGGGATATGAAGTACAGCATAGTCAATAAGAGTATAATAACTATGTAGTGTCATATTAGCGTTATTTGTGACGAATATAAATATCTAGTCACTGTTATTTTGTACACTTGAAAATAATGAAACAATTAAAAACAATATTAAAATAAAATAGCAATTTTGATGACCCTAGGTGCATGGGAAATATTATTATTACATATAAGAAATAAACCAGTATTTTGTGGTATTTTATGGCAATGAATAGAGAGAGGTTCAACTCTGCAAACTGTTATAATTTCTAAAATGCAGAATGAATAATAGAGTATAAGCTAAAATTGATTAGTTTATTATACATTATTTAATTAAACTGTTACAGAGTATAAGATATGCTGTTACAGCAAATTTTGGGTACATGACTAGCCATCTTTGTATAAATTAAAGTTTTGAAAAAATCATCAGGAAAAATAATATATTTTGTAAGGTTAAATTGTATTTTGAAGGATTTCAGTTTTAGTTAGAGCTGTAGTTGTTTCTTTCTAACAGTAGATGCCAGTAGAGTTCTTCTTTTTAATGAAAATCAAATTGCCTAAGTATTAATACTTCCATAGCAACAGCTTCCTGGTAACATTACCATATATAGAAACATTGCTCTGAGGATTAAAGATTCTCCTTTCTATAAAGATTTTGTAACAAATGAAAACAGTTTTATTGGAAGAAACTGTACAGATTTCAAATGTAGAGTTTCTAGGTACTCATTCCAGTGAAGCTTACTTTTTTTCTGTAGTAATTTTGTTATAAGGTTTATGCATTTAAAAAAATTAATTAATCTTAGTGTTATATTTGCACTAAACTCAAGCAGCATTGAATATGAGTCTGACTACATATGCTGTGTTAAAGATGAATATGGTGGGGCCGAAATATTAGGATTATAATAGTTTGTACAGTTGGCAAGAGAATACCATGAGTATAATATTTGGGGGGAGTTAATATGTCAGAGATGAGTGATTGAAGGGAGTGCCTAGAAGGGAAATAAGTCATTTTAGAAATTTATATTTGCACTAATAAAAATGAAACTCAGACTGATTAAAATTTAGTAACTGAATGTAGAGAAAAATTCAATGACATTACTTCTATCACTGTTGTTTTTATATATGAACAACTATGGTCCTATCATAATTTACTTTATATTAAATTCATTTTATATTAAAATATTTTCAAGTTGTTGATTATTCTACTTAGGTCTTTAATTTGTTAAAAATGATCGGATACTTCTACATACATTCATTGAGTAATACATACATTGAATTTATGAATTCAAGTAATTCACAACTTGTGGCATATATTTATAAACAACAGATTTTAACATGAAATTATAAAATGATCAGAAACAGAGGAGACAGCAATTTGTTTTTTTAGGAAGTATGTGGGAAACCAGTGAGAGAAGGTGACATTTGTGGTGAGCCTTGAGGGTAGATAGAATTTCTCCCAAGAGATCAAGTCAAAGAATCAAGAATTGTATCCACTTCTACCCATAGATTCAGTCCATGCTCTGTTGGTTTGTTGAAGACTGCAGACACTTGTTCAGTGTCTGTTTTGTGTTGTTAAACAATTTATTATTATATACATATTTATTTTATAGAAAAAGCTACAAATTTAAGAATTATAGTCGTATAGATACTATTGCCTATTTGTTTAGATTGATACTAATTTTATCACAAAATTATACACAAATGAGCTGTTTGTTACTTGGCAAAATTCATTAGTCAATGTGTATGTGCTTTCACTTGCATGTGTGTGTGTGTGTTTCTCATTTAATACATTTTTGTTTCTATTCTGTTTGTCAAGTAGTTGGCAGGAAACTTGAACTAAGATATTTTTTTATATCCATTTATTAAAGATTTATTTTTATTGTTTTTGACAGAGAGAGAGAGAGAGAGTGCGTGCAAAGGGGGAGGGCTCAGAGCAGTCTCCATAGTTGCACATCATTGGTTTTCTACAAAGTTTCACTCCACAGGTGGGCTCTGGGCTGCACAGGGCAAGAACTGGACCAGGGGCCTCCTACATGGGCCCCGGCAAGAACTGAACTGGAGGCACACCCCAGTTCAGCATGTGGGCCCACACACGGTGGGGCCGGGATTCAATCCTTGGACACCCCAACACCCCACCACCCTACCCCTCAGGCTGCAAGATGAGTGCTCAATCCATTGAGCCATCCCAGCATCCCTGAGATCAATTTTTTTTTAAGCCCTCCCTTCCTTCCTCCCTCCTCCCTTCCTTTCTTCCTTCTTTCCCTCCCTCCTTTCTTCCTTTCTTTTCTTTCCCTTATTTAGAACTTCCAAAGAGAAAAGCACACAAACTTCAAAATTTTAATTAGTATAAAAAAGCAAGTACTCAAAATTATGTTACAGGTTACTTTTTCCTGCAAATAATGACATTTTATTTACTTTTAACCAAAGGAGCTATTTCTAAGTGAGACCCCTAAATCAGAGGTGAGGTTAGTTGTAGTTCTCAGTGTTAAGTTTAGATATTAACATATCTGTCAACTAGAAGGAATTTTTTCTTCTTAATTGATTGAAACTTGCTGTGCTGATGTTATAGAGTTTTAAATCTTATGTTCTTTTAAAAAAATTTTAAGTGTTTTAAAATGTGCTTCTCATAGGCACTTGTCAGCATATTTTAAGTTTGATAAGCAATGCTAACATTACTATTTCTTTGTTCTTATGTATATTAGACTTAAATCAGTGAGTTAGCACATTCAGTTCTTTTTTTAAGTGCTAGTTCAGATTTTTTCTTAAAGTATGTGTTATAAATTTGTTTTATAAGAGTTTTATAATATCCATTCCATACCAGTTTTTGATGAAAATTTAACTGTTTATAAGGATTTATAAAATCTATAATTAGCTTATTTCCTAGATAAACCACAACCTTTTTAACATATTTTATTTGGAGAGTGGTTTGGCCTTAGCTCTTTGTGTAGGGCTATAATACATATTTAATTATTTTTCCTTAAAAAAAATGTTTTAGCCTATGAGATATATATATAAAGCATTATTATTTGTATTAATATTAAAACACTGACCCTTTTAGGCCAATATTTCAAGTCTTTAAAATTCCTACCTCTAGTTGAGATGAAGAGTTTGGCTAAGAAAGACTCAGTAATGTGCTGTTTTATATTAACAGGAAACAGAACAGCAGTAGTGGTTTGAATATCCTGCAAACAGGAAGTTTGACACATGCATAGCTCTTAGCTTCTGTGTAAGAAGTTGTTGAGCTCCTCCTTCTGGAAATATTTTCAATTATTTTAAGCTCTTAGCTTCTGTGTAAGAAGTTGTTGAGCTCCTCCTTCTGGAAATATTTTCAATTATTTTAAGTAAAGTGTAAATGCACATGAATGGCAGCTTATAGAGAGCTATCCTGTAACCAGTATACTGGTACAACTGCTCTTCAGAAATTGGAAGGTTTTGCTAGCCGATTATTTCATAGACATTCTAAAGGTACTGCACATGATCAGAAAACAGCTCTGGAAAATGACAGCCTTCATTTCTCTGAACATACTGCGTTATGGGACAGATCAAGTAAGTTTTTTTAAATGATACATTGTATCTAGAAGCTAAAATAGTGATTAGAGTTTTAGGATAAAGCAAAGAACTATGTTTTGTTTGTCTCTTTATGTTTTGCACAAGGTCATTTTTACAATATGAAGTTGAAAAAAGTTCCACAAGAACTTGATTATAAGTTGAGCCAAATCATGTAGTTCATTGTTTTGTTTTATCTACAACTATTTAAGTTGAATATCAGTGGGAAACTTTTCTACAAAAAATTTACTTTATTTCTAGTAAATGTTACTGCTTTATTGTTGTTCTTATATAAAAGTGAAATGTCTGAATTTTAGAAACAATGATCAGTTTATTTTTGAAAATTTCTTCAATCTATAAGCCTTAAAATTTGAAAGGGGCAAAAAGACCACTTGAGTTATTAATTAAATTTCTATTACATTTGCCAACTTTTTTTTTTAAATGCATGTGTGAAAGTTATTTCAGTTTGCAAGCAGGGTTTCTAAAGGGAAATCTTGTATTTACAACATTTTAAGAAACAAAAACATTCATAATTATATTTAAATTATTTGTAAGTATGGTTAAAGGGGGAAAAAGGTTATTTAACTATGCATCACATTTTTTCCAGGCATATTAAATAAAATGTTTGGACTTACAACCTCCTTTGCTAAAATAGTGATATGTAGCCATTTTTGGTGGCATGCATTTTAAAAGATAAATTTCACATATAAACAATACCAGTGCCTCTATTCCACAAATCACTTTGGATGCTCTCCAAGACATTTTTGTCACTTATTAAAGGAACAATAGAATTACCCTTAGTACTATTGCCTTTTTGGTGTGTTTATTTGATCATCGAGTAGCACTAGGCTTTGCCTCTTTCTGTTTGTATATTTCATAGCAGTTGAGGAAGAAAACTCAGTTTAAAAAAACAAAACAAAATAAAAAAAAAAACAAGAGTTGTTTACAAAATTTACTCCTTGCTTTATATGGTACCTTCACAGTTTTATAGAAGCTTATAAGAATTATTTTTGTTTTTCTCTATGAGAATTTTTTTAACCTTCAAACTATTTTAGAGAGAAAGAACACATATTTGTAAAATTATTTTTTACTCTAAAGGTTTTGATAATTCATAATTAATTCTTACCATATAGCAAGTTGACAGATGAGGAATCTCAAATATCTTCAGTTTAATGAACTAGTGAATATGAGTTTTACTTCAAGTTTCTTCTTCAGTGACATTATTAAAATTTACCATGCAACAAAAGTTTGTTATTCATTCTGTTTGCACTATTCTGTTAAATTCCCATCTCCTAAGGCCTTTTGGAAATTCTTTTTATGCATTTCAAAGATCTTTTAATTAAAAGTTCAATGAGGAATGAGGATAGTTAACTAATTTCTGTTTCACTAATATCTGTTCCTCAGAATAGTGAGTGTTTAATAAATCTATTGAATGAGTATCATGGGCTTTTAATAATTAAAAATTGTGTTTGAACTTTACATCTCACCATTTTCAAAATGTATGGGTCCTGTGATGTTTTCTGAAACACATTTTAAAATCTATCAATGGAAGATAATATCATGAGCCATGATTTCTTTTGGGAAAAAAGAGACTGATAAAATGCTGTTAACTTTTTGTTGTTGTTGTAATGTCACAAAATAAATGGGATCAGTGTGCACAAGTAAAATTAGATGCAGACTTTGTAACTGCAAATAATAGGCATGTATAAGAAATATGTAATGTAAATAGTAGTAACCGAATGTTCATTGATCATGTTCTGCCACTCTCTTCTTTCATATCCCTCAACATATCGAATATACACAGTAATTTTACATAAGTAATAATGAGTATAGTAATCTTGGAGTTCTTGTTTCCTATTATGGAATCTGTTCATATAGAGCAGAACACTGGTATAACAGAAACAGAGGAATTCTGTCATTGCAAAATTGTAAGGTTTATTTTTGTGGTGAAAACACAAATTTTTATTCATTTATAGAATGAATTATGGAAGGAGTTTTGACCATATAAAGTGTTTATACAAACCACATTCTTCAAAGCTACTTAAAGTAGCTTACTTGCATGACTTGTTTGACAAGAAAAAGGAATGTTGTATCTTCTGATAATAGGTACTCTGAATAAGCTTGCTCCAAAAGTACTATTTTAAGAACTCAACTAAGCTCAGAAACTACATGTAATTTTTTTTTAATTAGGTTCATAAACTATTGAGTAAAAATTGATTACCAATTTAGGCATGTATGAAATGTAACAAGTTTTACTTCAAGTTTCTTCTCCAGTGACATTAAATATAGGAAGAAGTTCAAAATAAAGGCCACATAGTGGTTTCCAGGTGCCTTAAATGTGTTTCATCTTTTACTACTAAATTAAGTAACAGGAATTCCTGTTTGATAACATAAATATTTAACAGCTGATTTCATGTAACTAAGTACATGAAGTTAAAAAGAAAAACAGAGGAATATTGCTTTTTGTTCTGACTCAAAATGAATGGGAGTATTAACATTTATTGAGTTATCTTTAGAACACATTAGTATAGTTAACTTTTAATATTCTTTTGATTACAAATGGTATATTAAGTATTATAATGCTGAATTTTTGCACATTTTTAAATCTTGGACTTCATACACTTCATGAATTAAGGACTGAATAGGTGAATGCCAATCAAACACTTTACCTATTCTCCTTTCCCATGAATTGGGTAATTAAAACAGTTATAACAGACCACTTAATCTAGTCAGTTTTACCTCCAAAACTCATAGTCTTTCAGACAATTCACTTCCATGCTTATTTCTTAGTCCACTGAATCTATGTCATTGTAAAACTTCTAAGCTAGAAGACCTTCCACATTATATTTTTACTTACTTTTTCCATCTGCAGCTAGTATATAAGTTTCTTGTTAGTAGTCAATTTTTACTCATTTGGCAAACTTTTTTTAGTATTTACTGTATTATAGTCTAAAAGCAAATCTCGGGGGAAAATAAGATCTTGTTTTTACCCTTAAAAACAAGAATAGGAAGAGCAAAATACATACAACATAATATTCAAGACATTGTGAAATCTGTAAATAGCTTACTGTGGGAGTTTAATGTAAGAAGGATCTAATACTAAAGAGGATGTGACCTTCATATTGAAGAATGAATAGACTTTTGAGACTCAGAGATGGAGGAAGTTATAAGAAAATAACATAAATATGTGAAAATATGAAAACTTAGGATTTACTTAAAAGATATTGTTTGGTAAAGTAGTCTGTGTATCTGCTTTCAGTACCATAGTGTATTAAGAAAAAAAACACCTTTACCAAGTTTCAAAGGGTTTGTTATTTGTTAGATCATTCATTTCCCCAAAGTAATGCCTATCAGCCTTATATTTACATAATTAAATTGTACACAAGTGATTCTTTTCACAGCAAAGATCTGCTTCAAGCCAACTCTCTTCTTAGGTAGAGAAGCACCTGATGTTTTCTTTTTGTTTGTTTTTAAATTGAAGTATAATTGACATACCACAAAACTCACTCATTATAAGTGTGCAATTACTGGGAAGCCAGGATGGCTCAGTGGGCAAAGCACTCACTTTGCAGCCCCGGGACCGAAGAGCGAATCCAAGCCCTGGCCCAAGTGGACCCATATGCTGAACTGGAGAGTGTCCCCAGTTCAATTCTCACCAGGATGAGACCCTAGCTCATTTCCTGCCCTGTGCAGCCCCTCACCCACCTGTGGAATAAAACTATGTGGAAAAACCAATGATGTGCAACTATGGAGACTGTTCTGGGCCCTCCCCCTTCTCTCTGTCTCTGTATCTCTCTGTCAAAAACAAAAATAAATCTTAAAAAAAAAAGTGCAATTTCTAATAAATTTAATAATAAATGTATAGAGTTGTACAGACATCACCACTATTCAGTTTCAGAACATTTCCATCACCTCAAAAAGTTCTTTTGTATCATTTTGCAATTAGTTCCCAGCTTCATCTCAACATAGGACAAACCCTGATCTGTTTCCTGTACCGATGTACTTTTCTGGATATTTTGTATAATTGGAATAATAAAATATGTAATCTTGGTGGGGTTTTTTTTATTTCTTGCACTTAAAATAACATTGGCAGGATTCATTCATGTTATAGAACATATCAATAGTTCTTTTCTATTCCTGAATTATGCTACATTGTTTGAATATAACACATTTTGTTTATTGATTCAGCAATAATAAACAGCAGTTGTTTCCAGTTTGGGATTATTTGGATAATGTTGCTATAAATATTTGTATACAAGACTGGGTGGACATAATGCTATCGTATCTTTTTTTTTTTAAGATCTAGTTTTTTATTGTTTGAGAGAGAGAGAAGAGGTAGGTCCCAGAACAGTCTCCACAGCTGTACATCATTAGTTTCCACATGGTTTCATTCCACAGGTGGATATGGGGCCGCGCAGGGTGGGAACCAAACTGGGAGCCTCCTACATGGGAAGCACGCTTCAGGTGGGAACCGAACTGGGAGCCTCCCACATGGGAAGCACACCCCATGTGGGAACCAAATTGGGGACCTACCACATGGGAAGCATGCCCCAGTTCAGCTATGGGTCCGCACTAGCCGGGCAGGACTCGGTCCTTGGACCCTGCGGCTGCAAGGAAAGCACTCAATCTGCTGAGCCATTCGGGCATCCCCCTCTCAGATCTCTTGAGTCTGTGTCTAGGAATAGAAGTTTTGGGTCATGTGGTAAGTTTATGTTTATCTTTTTAACTTCCAATTTTGTTTCTTTCCTAAGTGGCTATACCATTTTACATTCCCACCAGCAAGGTTACAGTTTCTTCACATCTTCACTTTGTGTCGTCAGTCTTTTTAATTATAACTATTCTGGTGTCTGTGAATTGGTATTTCATTATGGTTTTCAGTTTGTATTTCCCTAATACTTGATGATGTTGAACATATTCTCATGTTCTTATAAGGCATTCATATATCTGCCTTGGAGAAATGTATTTTCAAGTCTTTTGCCCACTTTCAAAATTGAGAGGTTTTGTCTTACTATGAAGTCCGAAAAGTTCCCTATGTATATATATTTTTTTTTTTTGGTTTATAAAAATTTATTAAAATTGAAACGTGGTCTTCTATCCCATGAACAATCTATTCAGCAACCTTTCAGGTCAGCTATATGACTGCTACCACAAATGCCCTAAAACAAAGATTAAATGTTAGTCACGGTAAAGAGCAAGTGAGTAATGCTTGTTAGTAAAGTAACCTCAGCCCTATGTATATTCTGATCACAATTCTTTATCAAGTACATGATTTACAAATATTTTCTCCCCATGGGTGACTTGTCTCATTTTCTTTTTTTAGATTTATTTTTACTGTTTTTGACAGAGAGAGAGAGAGATACAGAGACAGAGACAGAGAGAAGGGGGAGGACCCAGAGCAGTCTCCATAGTTGCACACCATTGGTTTTTCCACATAGTTTCACTCCACAGGCGGGCTTGGGGCTGCACAGGGCCGAAACTGGGTCAGGGTCTCACCCCGGTGAGAACTGAACTGGGGGTACTCCCCAGTTCAGCATATGGGACCACACAGGCCAGGGCCGGAATTCAATCCCTGGTCCCCAGGGCTGCAAAGTGGGCGCCTAACCCACTGAGCCATCCCAGCTTCCCTCATTTTCTTAAATGGTGTCCTTGAAGAGCAAAAGTTTGTAAATTTAATGAAGTCCAATTTATTTTTTTATTTTTCTTTATGGATTGTACTTTTGGTGCCGAATCTTAAGAAATCTTTAAGATTTTTATTCTATGCTTTCATCTGGGAATCCTTTATTTGTGTTAAATTTTGTGTGTATGTTGTGAGGTATGAAATGAAGTTTTTTTTTCCCTCTCCATGTGGATATTCAATTTTTATTGCACTGTGTGTTGGAAAGACTTACTTTTCTTCATTGAATTATCTTGGCACCTTTATGAAAAATCAGTTGTCCATAAGTGTAAGGCAGGGGTTCCCAACCTTTTTATACCCTAGAGCGCATTCTAAAATATTGGTAGGGTGGCGGGCACCAGCTATTTCTAAGGATATTTATTATTGAACAAGAATAAAAAATAATAAACAAAAATAATTTTAAAATAATAAATTTATTGTACAAATTATATACACACAAAGAAACATATATACAAAACGTAATACAAAGTAAATAAAAAACACACATAATAAAATCATTTAAAAACACAAAAGAAAACATAAAAAAAACAATCTGTCAGTGTGATCTTTGGCATTGCATTTCATTGGCCAGTGCCTCATAATTAGGAGAGTATGACGACAACCCTGTTAGCAAACAATTATTAAGATGCTCATCGGTAAGTCGAGATCTATATCGTGATTTTATTAAATTCATGCTTGAAAACAAAGATTCGCATAAATACGTTGACCCGAAAAACGATTTGATTTTATATGCCGCTTTTTTTAAAAATGGGAACCTTTTCTTTGTCGACTATGTTTCATAAGTCCTCTGATATTAAGAATTTTAGCAAAATATTGTCCTTAAGGTTCAAAATTTCTAACTCTAGTTCTTCTGCTTTCCCCTGAACAAGGTCTGCAATACATGCAGCTAGTTCTATTACATTTACTTGGCAAGTAAAAGGATTGATACAGAAGGAGACAATTGGCTCGATATTTGT